>JAJAGP010006306.1:0-22993 GCA_025084515.1 Ancistrus triradiatus | reverse complement strand
AAAGAGGAGAAATACTTCCAACTGGCCACCTTAACACCTCATAGTTGGATTCACTTGTGTATGTAGATCAAGGGTCAATGAGCTTACAAAACAAATTTTGTGTTCCAATAATTCGTGCTAAAAGGTATTCAAATGACAAGGGTGCCCAAATTTATACACCTGCCTAATTTTGTTTGAATGATTACTGCACACTTTCTGTAAAACCTATAAACTTAATTTCACTTCTCAAATATCACGGTGTTCATCTGCTATATGATATATTTACCTGAAATTGCTGAGCTGGACAACCAATGATTTATAAAGAAAAATCATGAAAATTATCAGGGGTGCCCAAACTTTTTCATACAACTGTATGAGAGTGTCACGCCACACCTGCACACCTGCTCACCACGCCCACCTTCACGCACCTTCCACCGCGTTCGTACACATTCTAACTACCTTCTCTCTCCTCCTCCTTCAATCACCCACACCTGCCTCTTGTTTCCAGCACATTCCAGCTCACTATAAATACCACTCACCTCCACAGACTCTTCGCTGAGTCACGCAGTTCCTACCGCGTCTCTCCAGCTCTCTCTAAAGCTTTTCCATGTCCTTTCCTTCCTACCAAACCTTCTCCTCTTGATCGCGTCCATCTTCCCAAGCCTTCCTACTTTCCAGCCTCGCTCTATCTTCTTTTACTCCGTCTCTACCCATCGCTTTATCGCTCCACTTACTGTGTCACTTCATCCTTCCCTCGTTCATCTCCTTCCCCCTTTCACTTATCGCATCGATGTTATTCCGTCTCTGTTGCGTTCGTTTGCGTTGTCACTCTTTCTGTTGTCTCCTAGTCTATTCTCCGTTTTGTTGTTTTCAATAAACACCGTCTGAGTTTGACCCACTCCTTTGTGTGCCGCCTCTATCAGCCGGCGTCACAGAGAGACAAAATGAGAAAACAAATCCAGGAAATCACATTGTAGGATTTTTAAAGAATTGAATTGTAAATCATGGTGGAAAATAATTATTTGGTCACCCACAAACAAGCAGGATGTCTGGCTCTCACAGACCTGTAGCTTCTTCTCTAAGAAGCTCTTCAGTCCTCCACTCGTTACCTGTATTAATGGCACCTGTTTGACCTCGTTATCTGTATAAAAGACAACTGTCCAAACAGTCAGACTCCAAACTCAACCATGGCCAAGACCAAAGGCCAAAGAATAAAGAGCTGTTGAAGGACACCAGGAAGAAAATTGTAGACCTGCAGCAGGCTGGGAAGAGTGAATCTACAATAGACAAGCAGGTTGGTGTGAATAAATCAGCTGTTGGAGCAATTGTAATAAAATGTAAGACATACAAGACCATTAATAATCTCCCTCGATCTGGAGCCCCATGCAAGATCTCATCCCGTGGGGTCAAAATGATCATGAGAACGATGAGCAAAAATCCCAGAACTACACGGAGGGACCTGATGAATGACCTGCAGAGACCTGGGACCAAAGTAACAAAGGCTACCATCAGTAACACACTATGTTGAGAGGGACTCAGATCCTGCAGTGCCAGGCGTGCCCCCTTGCCTAAGCCAGTACATGTCCAGGCCCATCTGAAGTTTGCCAGAGAGCATATGGATGATCCAGAAGAGGATTGGGAGAATATCATGTGGTCAGAAGAAACTAAAATAGAACTTTTTGGTAAAAACTCAACTCGCCGTGTTTGGAGGAAGAAGAATGCTGAGTTGCACCATACCTACTGTGAAGCATGGGGGTGGAAACTCTAGGGTTTTTATGTCTGAGATTATCACAGCTCTTATTAACCCTCTGCGGCTCTATGACCAAAGAGGGAAATAGGACGCAGTCGAAGGATAGATGCATGTTATTATTTTTATTATCTGACTCCAGTTTAGTTTAATATCTGACTCCAAGTTTAATTTGATATCTGACTCCAAATTCTATATAGTTTTAGATGTGTGGGGTAAAGAGCCCCAGCATTCAACTTTAATAGTTATCTCCTATTAATATGTTACTCTAGTTCAGAGGCTCATACCGACGTGCAAACTCAGTGTATATTATATAACGCAAAATTACACCTTATTTAAGTCTGTCAGAGGTCGGTTACAACATGTCTAGTGTATTAATGCATTTAGTTAGTTCAGAGGTTTTTTTTATCAACATGCCAGCTAGAATCGTATCAAGATCTAGTCTTTTACATATAGTAGAGGTAACATGTCTAACTATGCAGCTTTCAAGAGATCTATTATTACACATACATTATCTGTCTAAGAAAGGACTACTAGGAGACTACTATAAAGAAAGGAATAATAGCAAATTTATTACAAAAGACAGATAATAATAATACAAAATACAGAAAGTTAAAACATCACAAATAATATAAACTTACAGGAGATGATGAATCATGATGGTAACCTGTGTCGGCCTCTGGAAAGTTCTTTGAAATCTTAACTCTGGTTCTGTAGCTACATATCTTTATACTATTTAGAAATCTTTGATCTAACAAGAGGACAAAGTTATCACATGGGTGTTAGCTGGCTGTAACAATGTAGTTTGCATACAGGTTGTTGTGTGTATCTTGAGGCGCACAGTTCAGTTGGAGATGGTAATTCAGTTTGTTACCATATGGGTGTTGATCAGCTGAAACAGTCACTCTTCTCTGTCTCAGGTCAGGGTGGAAGACCCCATGCTGTTGAGAATGACCACACCTTTGGTTTGAGGAAATGACACTCTTCTCAGTCCAGGCAAATGGTGTCTCATATGGTCGAAAATGAGTGTCTGTTCTGTGCATTATTGTATTGTACAGCGCTGTTTGTCTCACCACCTTGGCCTCCTTGAAATATGGATCTCATAGATACCAAACATAACATCAACACAAAAACATTCTGAAACAAAATAGCATCTGCCACATAATAGTACAGACCTTTAATTTATAGGATAATTTGCAGTTTTCCAAGAAAACATCATGCTTTGGGGCTGTTTTTCTGCAGAGGGGACAGGACGACTGATCCGTGTTAAGGGAAGAATGAACGTGGCCATGTATCGTGAGATTTTAAGCCAAAACCTCCTTCCATCAGTGAGAGCATTGAAGATGGAACGTGGCTGGATCTTCCAGCATGACAATGATCAAGTCAGTCAAGTCAGATTTATTTATATAGCGCTTTTTACAATGGAGCATTGTCGCAAAGCAACTTTACAAGTTTAGATTATCTCCTAATAAACTACGTCCAATTCCAAATTGAGCAAGCTAGGGCGACAGTGGCAAGGAAAAATCCCTGAGTGTTATAGGAAGAAACCTTGGGAGGACCAAAACTCAAAAAGGGACCCAACCTCCTTGGGCGGCGTAGATGATAAATCTAAGAGAGAACTAAAGTCATGGAGTCAAAGTTCGAATAGAATGTGAATGATGCACGTGGGGCCGGAACTGCCGGAACACAGCCGGAGAAAAAAACAGAAAATGTAATTAGTTATTGATTAAGAGCACAGTGTTTATTAACAATCACTGATGCCATGTCAATCACTGATGCCAAGTGTAGCATGAGATACCCCGGCCAGCATTAACTATAGCAGCATAGCTAGAAAGCTAGAAAAGATTAGAACTGGTAGGAAACACAGCCAAGAGGGATCACATGAGACATTGGCAACCCAAAGTCTCTGATCACCATAAGACTCTTTGACTATGAACCCCAGCTCTGCCCTTATTCTAAGGCAAGGATGCATGAGTCAAAGATCACGAGGACCGAAGCCTAGTTCAGCCAGACCGCCCACTCGGGACACTCCCGGGCTAGCGGACAAGGCAGGCAGGCCAGACATGACTCCAGACTCCGGCCCCAGCAACCCACAGCCATGCAACCTGGTCTAAATCTAGTCAAAAAACCTGCGTAAATAGGTATGTCTTTAGCTAGACTTAAAACTTTGGAGGGGGTCTGAATCTCGAACGATAGTGGGAAGTTTTTTCCATAGTTGGGGGGCCATGTATGAGAAAAGCCTTTCCCCCTGCTGTGACTTTTTTAATTCTAGGAACTAAAAAGTCCTGCACCCTGCGAACGAAGTAGACGAGTTGGATTGTACAACTCTAAGAGGTCACTCAGATAATGTGGGGCCAGGCCATGTAGAGCTTTATAAGTTATAAGAAGTATTTTGTAATCAATGCGGAATTTTGACTGGTAACCAGTGGCAGTGATGATAGAACAGGAGTGATATGATCAAATTTTCTAGTACGAGTTAGCACTCGGGCAGCTGCATTTTGAACTAACTGAAGTTTATTTATAGATTTACTAGAGCATCCAGTAAGTAAGGCGTTACAGTAATCCAACCTTGAGGTTATAAACGCATGAACAAGTTTTTCTGCATCATTAAAAGAGAGGATATTTCTAAGTTTAGCGATATTACGTAATTGAAAGAAAGCAATTCGAGTGATGCTGCTAATGGTGCGCATCAAAGGAGCGATCTGAATCAAATGTGACCCCTAAGTTTTTTACAGACGGACTGGGCAATACTAGATTTAGGATGGATGTAGCTAACCTGTCTCTCACAATCTTGGGTCCCACTAATAGCAGTTTTATCTGAGTTAAGTAAGAGAAAATTAAATAACATCCATCTTTTATTTCCTTTACACAGTCCTCGATTTTGTTGATTGTAAGGCTGTCATTAGTTTTGGCTGATATGTACAGCTTGTATCATCTGCATAGCAGTGGAAATTAATGCCATGTTTACGAATAACTGAGGCCTAGTGGCAGCATGTACAGAGAGAATAAAAGCGGGCCAAGCACTGACCCCTGAAGGGCACGCCATACTTCACTTTTGAGAGCTTAGATCTAGATTATTTATTTGAACAAATTGGTACCGGTCAGTTAAGTAGGATTTAAACCAAGAAAGTGCTGATCCCTTAATACCTACAGTATTTTCTAGTCTGTTTAGTAAAACATCATGATCTATAGTGTCAAATGCTGCACTTAAATCTAACAGAACAAGAAAAGAAACACATCCCTTATCTGAGGACATTAAACAAGTCATTTAGTAAACCCTAAGTAATGCTGTTTCAGTACTATGATGGGGCCTGAAGCCAGACTGAAATGTTTCAAAAATTTCATTCCTTTGGAGGTAATTACAAAGCTGCTGATAGACGGCTTTTTTCTAAGATTTTGGACAGAAACGGTAGATTTGAAATTGGTCTATAATTAGATATCACACAAGGGTCAAGATTGGCTTTTTTAATCAGTGGTTTGATAACGGCAGACTTAAAGGATTTGGGCACATAACCAAAGGTAAGGGATGAATTTAAAATAACTAACACTGGCTCTATAATACTAGGTAATACTTGTTTGAGTAGACCGTGTAGGAATTGGATCTAACAAACATGTTGATGACTTAGACGAGCTGATCAGTGCGGAAAGTTCAGTATTAGTAAATGGGGTAAAAGATTCTAATCTTGATTTACGGCTAATTGAACAGATGTCTTCACTAGTGCCGCATCTGAAAGGTTGCTGAACAGTTTGGTGATGTGATGAGCATTGAGTTTTATGCCTAATGTTTTCTATCTTATCATTAAAGAAAGTCATGAAATCATTACTGTTTAAAATTACACAGAATGGGAGAATCACTTTCTGTGGGGTTTTTTTTGTTAATTTGGAGACTGTATTAAAGAGAAATCTTGGATTATTCTTATTTTTCTCTATGATTGAAGAGAAGTAATGCAGCTTTTAGCTTTAGTGAGGGCATGCTTATAATACTCTGCTATGCTGTCCCTCCAAGCAATCTTAAACACCTCCCAATTTACTATGTCTCCACTTGCGCTCTAAATGCCGTGTTTTTTTGCTTTAAGGTTCGGGTGTGGTCATTATACCATGGTGCTAGCCTTTTTTCCCTAATACGTTTGACCCTAGCAGGGGGCAGTCGTGTCTCGGAGTTCACTAAGACTCGTTACAATGTCTGGCACTCTGGCTCCGGGGATACAGAGAAACCCTAGCTGCTGGTATCCCTAAAGGGGTAGCAAGTTTCACGTGTCGTAAAATAGAGTCACCTATGACCAGAGCTCTTTCAACAGGCTGCTCAGTGGGTGTTTCACTGAGGAGGGCAAACTGTTGGACACGGAAACAGGTAAAGAGTGGTGCTCTCGTGGACTAGCCTTACGACTACGTCGCCGAACCCGTCACCCACTTGCTCTGCTGCGAGGACTCTGCCGGGGCTCTAACTTCGCCTTTTGGCATCCAGATCTGCTAAGCTAGGAGCTGAGCTAGCCTTCTTTAATGTCTGGATGCGCCGCCTCTAACACTACAATCTTCTCCGTCAGACTGGCTACAAGCCCTACACTTATCACAAGTAAAATTTACACTAATGACGGAGGATGAATAGCTAAACATGCCACACTCAGCACAGGGAACAAGCACAGCAGAAGCCCTGTTAGTACAATTAATGAATTAAAGGTACTTAGCTTCGGGTGGTGTTGTGGGGTGCCGAGTGAAGATATGGTTCAGCTGCAGCCGATGGTCCAATGCAATGCTCGATTAAAGCGTTAATCAAAGTTAAGTCAACACAAAACGTCACAAAAAACTAAGTCTCAGAAAAGAAAGTGGGAAAAGACTGTAAAAAAGTTATAAAAACACACACACTACTGCGAAGAAGTCGCAACTGTGGTTATTAGCTAATGGCTAACTACTGCGAACACAAGCCGGTATACCTGTAAAGTTACTAAATAACGATTAGCGGCAAAAAAATATAATCCGCCGGTACGAGAATAAAATGATTAAGATGTTGTAAAAACCTACTATATATACGATTATATATGATACAGATGCGATCGGGAATTAAAATATATCAAAGGTAATAAGCTGCTAGCAGATACGAAACGGCGTCCTGTGTGCAACCGCGGATCAGTCTGGTTTGCCAGATCCTCGCAATCCTCGCGTCAGTTCTCTCAGCGTTCTCTCAGCGTTCCATAGTGTCCAATGATCCCAAACACCGCTCGGGCAACAAAGGAGTGGCTCTGTAAAAAGCATTTCAAGGTCCTGGAGTGGCCTAGCCAGTCTCCAAACCTCAGCCCCATAGAACATTTGTGGAGGGAGTTGAAAGCCGTGTTGCCCAAAAGCATCACTGCTCTAGAGGAGATCTGCATGGAGGAATGGGCCAGAATACCAGCTACAGTGTGTGCCAGCCTGGTGAAGACTTACAGGAAACGTTTGACCTCTGTCATTGCCAACAAAGGTTATGTTACAAAGTACTGAGCTGCACTTTTGTTATTGACCAAATACTTATTTTCCACCATAATTTACAATTAAATTCTTTAAATCCTACAATGTGATTTCCTGGATTTTTTTCCTCAGTTTATCTCTCATAGTTGAAGTGTAGCTATGATGAAAATTACAGACCTCTCTCATCTTTTTAAGTAGGAGAACTTGTACAGTCAGTGCAAGTTCTCTAACTAAACCCTAACTGTATCCTCTGTATTGTATAGCAAACCTCTGGCTCTTTTGTTTTCTCAACAGAAAGTACAAAAAAAAATCAGGTTTTCTTATGAGTCCCAGATAAATGTCATATGTCCTGATTTAGTCAGTTTGCAATCCTTTAATCATAGTAAAGTCAGGATAGGTTGGTGTGCCCCCCAGCTGCACTCTTTGGACATTGATGATCCCATTCTGGCTGAGCACATTTCTTAAGTATTCTTATTGGACTCCAAGGTTAAGCTTAATCCACCTAACCATCAGTCAAGAAGTTTTCTATATTTTTGGAAGGGCTACTTCTTCACCCACGGAGGTGTTTTCTTTTAGAGCACAATATTCCATCCACTCTTTCACCAGTCTTACCAAAATAAAGTCTCCTTTTGTTGGGTAATATTTGAGAATATAATAATGTATTGAAAATTGTTTAGCAATTTTAACATATTGACCAATATGATTTTCAAGGTTTTTTGGGAACACACTGATAGAGTCTTGAGTCTCGAGTCACCCTTATGGGAATTGCTCATTTCAAGTGGAGATAATGGAACCTCACTGGGTCTTGAATGTGCTCCATTTCCATTAAACCTCTGTGGAAACCCCCAAAGTGAATTAAAATAAATTAAATGCTTCTTTTATTTCAGATATGCTTCTTTATGCCTTTACATCATCTTAAAACAAAAAAAAAACTATCAGTTTAGTATCAACTGGTAATGCACTGAGTTTCTAGTGAAATAACTTCAGTTTATAGAATAGAAGGATTTCCAGAAGGAAGACTAACATGATCCATGCTGTGAGACCCTTGGACTTGGTCACTAAGTGATATTGTTAGTCAGCTTTCTGTGTAACTCCGCACTTCTGTTGGCTGGCTATCAATTTGTTCTTTTGGGATTCAGGTCTGGGTAAAGCTTCGAGATACCATTCTTAGTCTGTTTCCACCTGCTTTTGCCTCTTTGATTGTTGTATTGCTCCACATCCTTCATTCTGGGAATGTTTATAGCTGTTAGTAGTTAATAAATCAAGAATTCTCAGCCGTGCAGTATTTTATTCCTTTTATTAATGGCACATTCTATTTGTGCTCTTAATCAGTAAGTTTCTAAAGATATAAAGTCTATCATACAGTGTTTATATAGCCCATAACTAATGCAGAATCTCTTGATCTCAGCTTGGATGTGCTGTATTTCTGTGACTTGTCTTTTCACTTTCTTTTTACTCTTGATGACTTATTTACTATTTAATTGGTAATATAAGATCATTAAAAAGTGTTTTGGACTACCAGCAGAATCATCAGAGGAGTTATCTTTAGATGGCTTTCCACAACACCATCCGAAGCTAAGTACCAGTTTATCTTCTTCATTATTTTTAGTATGACTTATTATGGTTAATTTTATCTGTGTGAGGTGTAAACTTGTATTGTAGTTGGTTTGATGGAGGAGACTGCAGTTTTAGAGGTGTGCGACCACAAGGGTTAGTGATAGAACTATGATTGTAGAATGTCTGGATGCCACAGGCGTAGTTAGTGATGCCCCCACTCCATTCGAAAAGCTCAGGCTAGCCTACAAGAGCGCCAGTCTTTACCTGTTCACAGGTCCAACTGATTTAGCCTTCTCAGTGAAACAACCACTGAGCAGCCTGTTCAAAGAGCTCTGCTAATAGGAGGTTCTACCCTAAGAAATGTGAAATTAGCTACTCCCTTAGGGTCACCAGCAGCTATGGTTAATGCTACAGATAAACATATGAATATATTTGAACATTATGTGGAATTATATCCATTATGTTTATATATATTTCAGTTCTTTTTTAACTTTGAAGTATTATGGCCAACGAGGTTCCATCATTGAAATAAAAGAAAACGTAGTTACCTGACAAGAGTACAAATAACTTAAGGACTAATGTAATGGGATACATCCAGGTGTAGAAATAAGGAAACAGAAGCATCTAACCTGTGCTTACAGCATTTACACTTGGTTCATCCTGAGTGTCTCCCATGAATGTAAGGACTAGAACAGCACAGAAATATTGCTTCCCTTTTATCAGACCTCAGTTATTTCTTGATGTAATTATATCTTTGATACAGTGGTGGCATCAGCCATCTTTTACGGAGTGGTATGCTGGGGCAGCAGCATCTCTACAGCTAACAGGAAGAGACTTGATAAACTTATTAAGAGGGCCAGCTCTGTCCTGGGGAGCCCCTTAGACCCGTGCAGGTGGTGGGAGAGAGAAGGATGTTAGCCAAGCTAGCATCCATGCTGGAGAACGACTCCCACCCCATGCATGAGGCTCTGGAAGCACTGGGTAGCTCCTTCAGTGACAGGCTGCTTCACCCCAAATGTGGGAAGGAGCGCTATCGCAGGTCCTTCCTTCCTGCTGCTGTAAAACTGTACAACCAGGACTGCTCCAAGCTCACACACTCACTTTATATACTCATGATGAAAATTGTTTGACTTTTTCTCCACATGGGAAATGATCACATCACAATATGCAATATTTCTCCTAAGTGCAATCATTTGTAATTATTTGTAATTATTATTGTCAGGTTCTTTTGCTGACCTATAGTATTATTATTATTATTATTATTATTATTATTATTACTTTGTTCTTGCTATTGTCTTTCTTTCTTATACTGAGTGCTGTACTGTTCCTTTACTGATGCAACGAGGTGAATTTCCCCACTGTGGGACTAATAAAGGATTATCTTATCTTATTTGGGTACAGTGTTGAACTTGGAGAAAAAAAGCAGGTTTACTGAAGCTTTTAAGGCAAAAACTACAGTGGTGCTTGAAAGTTTGTGAACCCTTTAGAATTTTCTATATTTCTGCATAAATAAAACCTAAAACATGATCAGATTTTCACACAAGTCTTAAAAGTAGATCAAGAGAACCCAGTTAAACAAATGAAAATGAAACAAAATATTATACTTGGTCATTTATTTATTGAGCAAAATGATCCAATATTACATATTAGTGGGTGGCAAAAAGTATGTGAGCCTTTGCTTTCAGTATCTGCTCTGACCCCCCTGTGCAGCATCAACTGCAGCTAAACGTTTCCTGTAGCTGTTGGTCAGTCCCTGCACACACGGCTTGGAGGAATTTTAGCCCATTCCTCCGTACAGAACAGCTTCAGCTCTGGGATGTTGGTGGGTTTCCTCAATTAGCTGCTTCGCTTCAGGTCCTTCCACAACATTTCGATTGGATTAAGGTCAGGACTTTGACTTGGCCAAAACATTCCAAAACATGAACTTTATTCTTCTGTAATCATTCTTTGGTGGAACGGCTTGTGTGCTTAGGGTCGCTGTCTTGCTGCATGACCCACCTTCTCTTGAGATTCAGTTCCATGGACAGATGTCCTGACATTTTCTTTTAGAATTCTCTGATATCATTCAGAATTCATTGTTCCATCAATGATGGCAAGCCGTCCTGCCCAGATGCAGCAAAACAGGCCCAAACCATGATATACCACCACCCCCATTTTCACAGATGGGATAAGGCTCTTATGCTGGAATGCAGTGTTTTTCCTTTCTAAAGACATAAACACTTCTCTTTTAAAACCAAAAAGTTCTATTTTGGTCTCATCCGTCCACAAAACATTTCTTCCAATGGCCTTCTGGCAGACGAGCAGCAATGTTCTTTTTGGAGACCAGTGGCTTTCTCCTTGCAACCCTGTCATGCACACCACTGTTGTTCAGTGTTCTTCTGATGGTGGACTCATGAACATTAACATTAGCCAATGTGAGAGAGGCCTTCAGTTGCTTAGAAGTTATCCTGGGGTCCTTTGTGACCTCGCCAACTATTACATGCCTTGCTCTTGCAGTGATCTTTGTTGGTCGACCACTCCTGGGGAGGGTAACAATGGTCTGGAATTTCCTCCATTTGTCTGACTGTGGATTGGTGTTCAAACTCTTTAGAGATGGTTTTGTAACCTTTTTCCAGCCTGATGAGCATCAACAACTCTTTTTTTGAGCTCCTCAGAAATCTCCTTTGTTCGTGCCATGATACACTTCCACAAACATGTGTTGTGAAGAGCAGACTTTGACAGATCCCTGTTCTTTAAATAAAACAGGGTGCCCCCTCACACCTGATTGGCATCCCATTGATTGAAACACCTGAGTCTAATTTCACCTTCAAATTAACTGCTAATCCGAAAGGGTAAAATACTTTTGCCACTCACTAATATGTAATATTGGATCATTTTTCTCAATAAATAAATGACCAAGTATAATATTTTAGGACTTGTGTGAAAGGACTTGTGTGAAAATCTGATGATATATTAGGCCATATTTATGCAGAAATGTAGAAAATTCTAAAGGGTTCACAAACTTTCAAGCACCACTGTACTTCTTATTGTGTATTTAGATTAACAGGTATGTTTCTGAGGTATGGATGAGCAGACTGTCAGTGCAAATCTAAGGTCTGTCAATTCTAGGCCTTAAGGACGAACCCTAACCCTCAGTTCTGTTCGCATCGTTATCAGTCTCAACTGTAAGGGCCTGTGGAATTAATCAAAATTAATGTGACTGCATGGACTAAAGAAACAGGACTAAATATTTCACATTTTTATTTTGAGGCATCAAAGAGAAAAACAAACTAAAGAAAATAATGACACCACAGAGAATAAATTAATTCAAAGTAAATTAAGACATAATAAATTAATTTAAAGAAAATTATGACATTACAGAGAATAAATTAATACAATAAATTAATTTAAAGAAAATGAAGACATCACAGAAAATAAATTAATTCTATGTATATTAAGACATAATAATTTAAAGAAAATTACACATCACATAGTATAAATTAATTCATAAAAAACTGAAACATCAAAAAGCATACATACATTTTCAAAAAATGATATCACAGAGAATACATTTTCAAGAACCTAAAATATCACAGACAATTAACTATTTAAAAAAATATAACATGACAGAGAATAAATAAGTTTAAAGACAGTGAAATATTTTCTATTTAAAGCATTCTACATGACCATTCTACATTCCAGTTACCAAAATATATATTCTTGAATATAAATTATGTATTCTATTAGATTGTAAATGAATTAAGACATCTCTTGATTTTGTGATTATACATATGATGTAATTATTCATATCTGATTAATAATTAGAAATTATGTATGAAAGAGTAACCTATGAATCAGGTGTAGTTGATTAGATTTCTTTGGAGCTTATTTTTGAGGATTTTTCTTCTCTTCTGTTCCTAAAAGAGCCCATTCCTTGTTGTGTACTGGACGTTGTAGGAACGCCTTCGGCTGTAGCGCCTTCTTAAAGCAGCACAACAGCCGCACAGCATACACTGGAAAAGAGAGAGAGGGAGAAAGAGATATAGATGGAGGAGGTTGAACAGGAGGTTCTAATTAGCCCTTCTTGATCATCCTGACCATTAAAGCCACCTGGTCCACGACTTAACTGGTCCATAGCAGAGCTGCAGGAACCAGATAATCAATGGAATTCGCTTTTTGGTTTCTTGTCAGGTTTGAATGTTTTGGCTGATCTGTGTATTCACGGTCTTTGCCTGAATAGCCCTGTCCCTGTTTTAGCTATGTGGGTGTATAGGATTTTTGGAGATACTTACACAGAGTAGAATCCAGCAGGGTACGAGGATGATGGCTATTGCACAGGGGATGATGATGGCCAGGGCCCATCCAGGAAACCCTGATCCAGTGCTGTTTGATGCTAAACCGCTAACTGTTAGTAATTCAGCAAGAAATGCACTTGGCGACTTAAAATCATCTTTTGTGTAGACGTATTCCACATCAGCCCGAATCACTGACTCGTTACCACTGGAGGGAAAATAAGAAAGAAACTGATCTGAGTTGAGGTGCAACAAAAATGCTGCAGTTTCCATTTTGCTGAACATGCCTTTTCCTGATGGTTAGAAAGCTGTATTGGGCTTAAGATCAGATTATTTACAGATTAAAAGCACTGTGCCAGTTTCAGATTCCTATAGTCACAATATTTGTTCTTAGGCCATGACAATGTTTTTGTTAGACAGTCATTTAAAGTAAAACAATTTCATTCTCAGTTACTTACGTGAAGGCTGCAACTGGGAATTTAAATGGTTGAGCATTTGGAGAATTCAGGATTTTGTTAAGCTGAAATAAAGATTACATTTTCTTATTCGATTTCACACCAAAGCTTTGCATTTTTATTGTACGACCTAAAACAAGAACCCAAGCACTCACCAACGTGTTGATGGTGTCCTGGATTACTGTATATGTTTCGTTCCTCTCCCGAATGTCCTGTGATACGTTCACATTACTGATATTGAATCCAAAGCTGATCGAGTAAGAGTTGTTGCCTATTTCTGTTAATGAAATTCAAAGGGTAACAAAAAGATTAGAACTGGTATATAACATTACATTGAGGACAGGGCACTATAATGAGCAGAGAGACTCACGAGTAACAATGACGTCTTGTATGCTGACAGGGTTTTCCAGTTTTTGTGCTCTGACTTCTCGTGGAAATCTGACACTTGCTCCAGCAGAGCATTGGCAATTTTCTTGATGTCCGCCGCACTGGGTAGAATTTGCAAGTTTCTAAACACTATACGGATGTAAATCACTACGTTACCCAATTCTGAAACAGAAGAAAATCCAAATGTGATTATTTACTGCTACCTGCAATAAGAAGATGAAGAGTAGCCAATGGAACTGATGTCAGGATTACAGAACGCTTCTCTAATGTCACATCAGAAAATCAGATCTAGACATAGGTAATGCCATTTATTCAGGAGTCCTTTTAAGGCTCAGGAGTGTGTGGAAATGTTGCTGGAGTGTCGTCTCGAGTTTGCAGAGGCTCTGTAGGTTTTTCACTTTGCTCTAATAAAACATGCTATGGCATGGTGGAATTAGAGAAAGCACTTCCCAAACAGCTGAAGCTTCTTATTTCCTTTTTCTCAGCCCATTTTACAGTAGGAATCTATTTATACCCTGTGGGAACTTTGGAACTTCTAGGACTATAAAATATGATTGATCTATCCACTGTAGAGTTAAACAGCAATAAGCTTTACACCATTAAAGCTAAGGCTTGGAAAAGGTGGTCTGGCTAAAACATGAAGTTTGCATGTTGAACAAGTCAAGTCAAGTCAAATTTATTTATATAGCGCTTTTTACAACACAGCGTTGTCTCAAAGCAGCTTTACAAATGTATTAGAACATGCATTTCAAATGGCAGTTTCAAACTCAGTGATTGTTTTAACAAAGGATAGCTAGTTCTACAAGCTCCCTGCTTCTGTGAGAGAGTGTGTCAGTGTGAGTGTGTGTGTGTTTTCTCCCATTTTGTGGTTTAGCTGTTGTTCATTTTAGATACTTACACATATCGAGTTGGAGTGGTCTTTGTGGTTGGTTTAGCTGTGGTTGTAGCTGCGGTTGATGATAAACCTATAACAATATACATCTGAATTAGTGATAGAGCATCAGTAGTAACAGGAATGCACATGATAAATGAAAAATCAAATGCTATGCACTTTGAAAAAGTTTGAAATCCTGTACCTGCACTGAAGATCAGATTCTGATAAGTGGTTAGTTTTGTAACGTCTCCCTCCTGCAAAGTGTACAGCATGTCTCCTAGAACCTGATTGGAAATGCTCCTGCAAAATCAATCAAACAATCACACATCTCAAATTCAGCATCAGCACTCTAAGAACGTTTTCATATTGAAGAAGTCATTTTTAAAAAAAAAAAGGAAGTTTACATACATGAAGTTGGTTTTTTGAGAATTGAAAGGATTTCCTGGATTACTCAGGATTGTGGTGAGCTATTAAAAAGAAGACAGGTTATTTGGATTTAGGAAAACACAGGCACATGAAAATAACCTTTTCCCATTGATAGATTAGAACCTGAACTAAATTATACTCACTGCGTTGTTGATGGAGCTCTGTACTTTGGTTGTAGGTGTCATCCCTGAGGTTAGGGTTCTCTGGCATGCTGAGGTTACTCATAATGAATGTAAAGTTGACTGCATAGGAGGTGTCTGAAATTCTGTTAAATAATCAAATCAAATCAAATATTCTTCAGTTTCTCTAACAACGTTCTGACCCTCCTAATGATGGAACAATGATTTAGAAGGGATTTAGGATTATTGGGTAAATATTAAGGTAGAGCTTACTCTGATAGGTGTAGTTGAGCAGTGATACAGAATTATTGAGGTTTGGGTGTCGATCCTTGTGCAGAGTTTGGAGAGCATTGAGGACTGAACTCTGGCTGGGAACTGGAGAGGAGGAGCTAAACACCAGCCTGGTCTGAACCATAGCTGATCCAGATCTTAAAAATAAAAACATTATGTAGATTGATGTTTAATGTTAATTCAGATTGAATTAAACCAAATGTTTGCAGTGTGTGTTTTCTCACACGGTTGTGATTTTGTTGTTGTTCATTTTAGATACATTACACATATCGAGTTGGAGTGGTCTTTTGTGGTTTGTTTTTTAGCTGTGTTGTAGCTGCGGTTGATGATAAACCTATAACAATATACATCTGAATTAGTGATAGAGCATCAGTAGTAACAGGGAATGCACATGATAAATGAAAAATCAAATGCTATGCACTTTGAAAAAAGGTTTGAAATCCTGTACCTGCATGGAGATCAGATTCTGATAAAGTGGGTAGTTTTGTAACGTCTCCCTCCTGCAAAGTGTACAGCATGTCTCCTAGAACCTGATTGGAAATGCTCCTGCAAATCACACAATCAATCACACATCTCAAATTCAGCATCAGCAACTCTAAGAACGTGTTTCATATTAAAGAAGTCATTAAAAAAAAGGTAGTTTACATACATGAAGTTGTTTTTTTGAGGATTAAAAGGATTTCCTGGATTACTCAGGATTGTGGTGAGCTATTAAAAAGAAGACAGGTTATTTGGATTTAGGAAAACACAGGCACATGAAAATAACCTTTTCCCATTGATAGATTAGAACCTGAACTAAATTATACTCACTGCGTTGTTGATGGAGCTCTGTACTTGGTTGTAGGTGTCGTCCCTGAGGTTAGGGTTCTCTGGCATGCTGAGGTTACTCATAATGAATGTAAAGTTGACTGCATAGGAGGTGTCTGAAATTTCTGTTAAATAATCAAATCAAATGTTCTTCAGTTTCTCTAACAAAGTTCTGACCCTCCTAATGATGGAACAATGATTTAGAATGGATTTAGGATTATTGGGTAAATATTAAGGTAGAGCTTACTCTGATAGGTGTAGCTGTGCACTGATAGAGAATTATTGAGGTTTGGGAGTCGATCCTTCAGCAGAGTTTGGAGAGCATTGAGGACTGAACTCTCACTGGGAACTGGAGAGGAGGAGCTAAACACCAGCCTGGTCTGAACCACAGCTGATCCAGATCTTAAATAAAAACATCATATAGAATGATGTTTAATGTAAATTCATGATGAATTAATTAAAATGTAAGGAGAGGTAAAAGGTGTCATACATGGTGTTGAGATTATTGAGGAAGCTGATTGGTTTCTTGGTGTCTCCATTCTGGAAGCTGTATCCTATATGACCATTGATCTCTGTTCCTGTGCTCCTGTTACGAAGAAAAAATGTTATTATAGCAAACTGTGTACGATCCAAATCACAAGAAGTGATTTGAGACCAGAAATCTGTCCTGCTTAAACTTACGTGAAGTCAGAGGTCTTGGGTTCAAATGGAGCAGCACCGGGTTCATTCAGAAGAGTGTTCAGCTAGAAATAAACACAGAAAAACACAGATAAATAACACATACTTACGGTTTCTATTCTGCTAAAAGAGTTGTTTTTATTCATGTAGCATATCAAGAGCATAAAATCTTGGTTGTGTTCACTTACTGCGTTGTTGATTGAGCTCTGTACTTGATTGGAGGTGTCGTTCCTGAGCTCAGGGTTCTCTGGCATGCTGAGGTTACTCATAATGAATGTAAAGTTGACTGCATAAGAGGTGTCAGACGTTTCTGTTAAATAATAAAATCAAATATTCTTCAGTTTCTCTAATAAAGCTCTGACCCTCCTAATGATACAACAATGATTTACAGCAGATTTAGGATTATTGGGTAAATATTAAAGTAGAGCTTACTCTGATAGGTGTAGTTGAGCAGTGATAGAGAATTATTGAGGTTTGGGAGTCGATCCTTGAGCAGAGTTTGAAGAGCATTGAGGACTGAGCTCTGGCTGGGAACTGGAGAGGAGGAGCTAAACACCAGCCTGGTCTGAACCACAGCTGATCCAGATCTAAAATAAAAATAAAAAAAACATTATGTAAATCAATGTTTAATGTAAATAATTCAGGATTCAGGATAAATTAATCAAAGTGTGCAGTAGTGTGTAAAAGTTTTAGGTAGGTGTTAAAAAATGCTACAAAGAAAGAATGCTCGCAAAAACAGACATTATAACGTTTATTTTTGTCAATTAACAAAATGCAATATAAAGAGAGAGAGAGAGAGAGAGATATCTAAATCTAATCAGTATTTGTTATCGTTACCCTTTGCCATCAAAACAGCATCACTTTTTCCACGTAGACCCAGTCAATGACAGGGATTTTGCAGGATTATATTCAGGTGTGTGATTAAACAAATCATACCAAAGAGATGACAAGACTGAGCACAGCAATAAGACACAAGGTAGTTATTCTGCATCAGCAAGGTCTCTCCCAGGGAAAGCTTACACAGCAGACTTTCAGACAGGTTTCAGAATGTTCTGTTCATGCTCTTTTAAAGAAGCCAAAAGAAACAGGGCAACGTTGAGAACTGTAGCCTAAATGTTCGGCAAAGGAAACTTAGTGCGGCAGATGAAAGACACGTCATGCATCCTTCCCTTTGAGCAAACCTACATCCACAGAAGATCTGTGCTGAGTTCTTCAAGATGTTTGGAACAACGTCCCTGCCAAGATCCATCAAAATATGTGTGAATGTACCTAGAAGATGTGATGCTGTTTTGAAGGCAAAGGGTGGTCACACCAAATACTGATTTGATTTAGATTTCTCTTTTGTTCATTCACTTTGCCTTTTGTCAATTGACAAAAAAACACTCTTAACACTTCTATTTTGAAAGCATTTTACTATGGAGCATCTTTTCACACCTGCCTAAAACTTTTGCACCGTACTGTAAATAGAGGTAAAAGGTGTCCTACATGGTGTTGAGATTATTGAGGAAGCTGATTGGTTTCTTGGTGTCTCCATTCTGGAAGCTGTATCCTATATGACCATTGATCTCTTTTCCTGTGCTCCTGTTATAAAGAAACATAGTTATTATAGAAAACTGCATACGATCCGAATGACAGGAAGTGATTTGAGACCAGAAATCTGTCCTGCTTAAACTTACGTGAAGTTAGAGGTCTTGGGTTCAAATGGAGCTGCACCGGGTTCATTCAGAAGAGTGTTCAGCTAGAAATAAACACAGACAAACAAAGATAAATAACAACATACTTATGGTTTCTATTCTGCTAAAAGAGTTGGTTTTAATCCATGCAGTATATTAAGAATATAAAATTTTGACCACGTTCACTTACTCCGTTGTTGATGGAGCTCTGCACTTGGTTGTAGGTGTCATTCCTGAGCTCAGGGTTCTGGGGCATGGTGAGGTTACTCATAATGAATGTGAAAGTGACTGCATAGGAGGAATCTGAAATTTCTGTTGAACAAATTAAATGATTTTTAGGTTAGCTGGTAAACATCTAGATTTCATGAAGGCAAAAAAATGATCTAAATAATTCTGGAGTAAAATGCAGTTAAGTATAGCTTACTCTGATAGGTGTAGTTGAGCAGTGATAGAGAATTATTGAGGTTTGGGAGTCGATCCTTGAGCAGAGTTTGGAGAGCATTGAGGACTGAACTCTGGCTGGGGAACTGGAGAGGAGGAGCTAAACACCAGCCTGGTCTGAACCACAGCTGATCCAGATCTAAAATAAAAACATCATACGTTTGATGTTTATTTTTAAATTCAGGATAAATTAATCAAAATGTAAACAGAGGTAAAAGGTGTCATACATGGTGTTAAGATTATTGAGGAAGCTGATTGGCTTTTTGGTGTCTCCATTCTGGAAGCTGTATCCTATATGACCATTGATCTCCGTTCCTGTGCTCCTGTTATAAAGAAACATAGTTATTATAGAAAACTGCATACGATCCGAATGACAGGAAGTGATTTGAGACCAGAAATCTGTCCTGCTTAAACTTACGTGAAGTTAGAGGTCTTGGGTTCAAATGGAGCTGCACCGGGTTCATTCAGAAGAGTGTTCAGCTAGAAATAAACACAGACAAACAAAGATAAATAACACATACTTATGGTTTCTATTCTGCTAAAAGAGTTGGTTTTAATCCATGCAGTATATTAAGAATATAAAATTTTGACCACGTTCACTTACTCCGTTGTTGATGGAGCTCTGCACTTGGTTGTAGGTGTCATTCCTGAGCTCAGGGTTCTGGGGCATGGTAAGGTTACTCATAATGAATGTGAAAGTGACTGCATAGGAGGAATCTGAAATTTCTGTTGAACAAATTAAATGATTTTTAGGTTAGTTGGTAAACATCTAGATTTCATGAAGGCAAAAAAATGATCTAAATAATTCTGGAGTAAAATGCAGTTAAGTATAGCTTACTCTGATAGGTGTAGTTGAGCAGTGATACAGAATTATTGAGGTTTGGGAGTCGATCCTTGAGCAGAGTTTGGAGAGCATTGAGGACTGAACTCTGGCTGGGAACTGGAGAGGAGGAGCTAAACACCAGCCTGGTCTGAACCACAGCTGATCCAGATCTATAATAAAAACATTATGTAGATTGATGTTTAATGTAAATTCAGGATAAATTTCAAAGTGTGCAGTGTGTGTAAACGTTTTATGTAGGTGTTAAAAAATGCTACAAAATAAGAATGCTCTCAAAAACAGAAATGTTAAAAGTTTATTTTTGTCAATTAACAAAATGCAGTGTGAATAAACAAATTTGAAATCTATATCTAATCAGTATTTGTTATCCTCACCCTTTGCCTTCAAAACAGCATCAATTCTTCTAGGTAGACTTAGACAATGTCAGGGATTTTGAAAGATTATATTCAGGTCTGTGATTAACCAATCATACCAAAGAGGTGATAATGATCATGGTTTTCATATGTAGGTTGAAACACAGTCAGTTAACTGAAACAGAACCAGCTCTGTAGGAAGTTAAATCTGGGTGAGGAACAGTCAAACTCTGCTACAAAGGAGAGGCTGTGGAAGACAGTTTCATCTCACAGGTCATAGACCATCGCAAGACTGAGCACAGCAACAAGACACAAGGTAGTTATTCTGCATCAGCAACGTCTCTCCCAGGGAAAGCTTACACAGCAGACTGGGGTTTCAGAATGTTCTGTTCGAGCTCTTTTAAAGGAGCACAAAGAAACAGGGCAACGTTGAGAACTGTAGCCTAAATGTTCGGCCAAGGAAAGTTAGTGCGGCAGATGAAAGACACGTCATGCTTCCTTCCCTTTGAGCAAACCTACATCCACAGAAAATCTGTGCTTAGTTATTCAAGATGTTTGGAACAACGTCCCTGCCAAGATCCATCAAAATATGTGTGAGTGTACCTACAAGAAGTGATGCTGTTTTGAAGGCAAATGGTGACTATAACAAATACTGATTAGATATAGATTTCAAATTTGTTCATTCACTTTGAATTTTGTTAAATCACAAAAAACACTGTTAACACTTCTATTTTGAAAGCATTCTTACTTTGTAGCATTTTTCCAAACCTGCCTAAAGCTTTTGCACCGTACTGTAAACCGAGGTAAAAGGTGTCATACATGGTGTTGAGATTATTGAGGAAGCTGATTGGTTTCTTGGTGTCTCCATTCTGGAAGCTGTATCCCATATGACCATTGATCACCGTTCCTGTGCTCCTGTTACCAAGAAACATCGTTATGATAGAAAACTGAGTACGATCAGAATGACAGGTTCTGCTTAAACTTACGTGAAGTCAGAGGTCTTGGGTTCAAATGAAGCCGCACCGGGTTCATTCAGAAGAGTGTTCAGCTAGAAATAAACACAGGAAAACACAGATAAATAACACTTACTTACGGTTTCTATTCTGCTTAAAGAGTTGGTTTTAATCCATGCAGTATATTAAGAATATAAAATCTTGACCACTTTCACTTACTGCGTTGTTGATGGAGCTCTGTACTTGGTTGTAGGTGTCGTTCCTGAGGTTAGGGTTCTCTGGCATGCTGAGGTTACTCATAATGAATGTAAAGTTGACTGCATAGGAGGTGTCTGAAATTCCTGTTAATTAATCAAATTAAATATTCTTCAGTTTCTCTAATAAAGCTCTGACCCTCCTAATGATGGAACAATGATTTAGAAAGGATTTAGTACTATTCAGTAAATATTAAGGTAGAGCTTACTCTGATAGGTGTAGATGAGCACTGATAGAGAATTATTGAGGTTTGGGAGTCGATCCTTGAGCAGAGTTTGGAGAGCATTGAGAACTGAACTCTCACTGGGAACTGGAGAGGAGGAGCTAAACACCAGCCTGGTCTGAACCACAGCTGATCCAGATCTAAAAAAAAAAAAAAAAAACATTATAAAGATTACAGTTTAATGTAAATTCATGATAACTTAATCAAAATGTAATCAGAGGTAAAAGGTGTCCTACATGGTGTTGAGATTATTGAGGAGACTGATTGGTTTCTTGGTGTCTCCTTTCTGGAAGCTGTATCCTATATGACCATTGATCTCCGTTCCTGTGCTCCTGTTACGAAGAAACATTGTTATTATAGCAAATGGGATACGATCCGAATGACAGGAAGGGATTTGAGACCAGAAATCTGTCCTGCTTAAACTTACGTAAAGTTAGAGGTCTTGGGTTCAAATGGAGCTGCACCGGGTTCATTCAGAAGAGTGTTCAGCTAGAAATAAACACAGGAAAACACAGATAAATAACACATGCTTACAGTTTCTGTTCTGCTAAGAGAGTTGGTTTTAATCCATGCAGTATATCAAAAGTACAAAATCTTGACCATATTCACTTACTGCGTTGTTGATGGAGCTCTGCACTTGGTTGGAGGTGTCGTTCCTGAGCTCAGGGTTCTGGGGCATGGTGAGGTTACTCATAATGAATGTGAAAGTGACTGCATAAGAGGTGTCTGAAATTTCTATTGAACAAATTAAATGATTTTTAGGTTAGTTGATAAACATCTAGATTTCATGAAGGCAAAAAAATGAATTGGATAATTCTGGATTAAAATGCAGTTAAGTAGAGCTTACTCTGATAGGTGTAGTTGAGCAGTGATAGAGAACTATTGAGGTTTGGGAGTCGATCCTTGAGCAGAGTTTGGAGAGCATTGTGGACTGAACTCTGGCTGGGAACTGGAGAGGAGGAGTTAAATACCAGCCTGGTTCGAATGACAGCTGATCCAGATCTAAAATTTAATACATTATGTAGATTAATGTGAATCAGTTTATGATCGGTATTTTATTTTCACATTAGTAATGCTCTTACATTATGGACTGAAGTGCAGTAGACGTCAGATCTGGGTTTCTCCCAGTTGTTGCATTGACAGTTGTTGATTCAGAGCCAGTCGTTTCATTTCTGTTGGTCAGGACTGTTGTTGAGCTTAGGACTTCAATTCTGTTTGAAT
>JAJAGP010006305.1:0-23005 GCA_025084515.1 Ancistrus triradiatus | reverse complement strand
CCAGTTGATATATATATATATATATATATATATATATATATATATATATATATATATATATATATATATATATATATATATATAAAGTCGTGATCAGACCGTCTGATCAAAACTGTCATGCGGCCATAGCAGTAGCCACACGCGGTTGCATGCGAACAACTTTCTCATTACTCCGTTCTGTGTTATATCGCCATCTAGTGTTCGTCAGAGAAACCACATATCGCTCTGGGTGTTGCAGTGAAATTTGGACACGTGGATGTGTGCCATTTTCTCAGATACTTCGCATCTCCCTGAGCTGTGTAAAAATGTAGCTATTGCTTTGTATGGTAATAAACACAAATATAATAATAAAACAGATAGCTGATTTATTTCATCAATTTTTACATGGACAGGTCCAAAAACATAATAGAAAACTTCTGAGAATATGAACATTAAAGAAATGTGCTTGAATTTAGACAATGTATCTTTAATAATAAGTACAAGTTTAGTCTGTTTTTCAATCACTCAAGATGTTATGTCTGATAATACAGAACATTCTAAAACTAAAATCCCACCCCTGTAAACAGCAACAAGTTAACACACGCATCCCTCTGTCAATTTAACACAGTCCATCATCATACACAGAGCAGTGGTTCTTAGCCTTTCTTATCAATTGTCATGCAACAAAGGCCAAAGGAAAGTCTGGCAGGCTGCATACATACGGTACTGTAATAAGCATACCAGATAGCTGCCACACATCCATGTGTCACGTGACACAGGTTGAGAAGCACTGTGCTAAATTCTTTTACTTGGAACTGACCCAGGCGTTCTCTTATGCTTAATAAAGTCTGGTTCATTAACAAATTGGCATCATGGATGCAATTATTTCAATAAAATTCTGGTCTGTGAAATGACTCTCACTGTCTTATCACAACTATTCAGTGGTTCAGAAAAAAAAACTGATTGTGCACTCCCAATTATGGACACAGGCTCCACAGACAGAAGAATCATTACTTACTTATGTACAGTAGAAGTTTTACATTTTCTGCTTGTGTTACTTGTGTATCCTTCCCATTTTGGCCACTGGTTTCTCAATGGTTATTGCTACTGATCCTATCACTGAGAGTGGAATCATACATATCCAGCTTGAGCAAGGCCCTTAACTAGGGTTAGGTATCGTTCGCATTTTATTGATTCTAATTCTGCTTATCGATTCTGGTTCTTATCTATTCCTAGTTTCGATTCCAAATTGGTGAAAAAAATGTGCCAAAAGTATTAAATATATCATTTTTAATTATGTTATTTCAAATTCAAAAGTAATCATTTTTACGTTAAGCTTTTTTCTTCCCATTTAAACCTATTATCAGTAAAAAGCTTAATGTACTAAAGCATTGACCTAGAAACACCAAACATCTCTCAGTTACTACTGGTCATAAGTAATCTCTACTGCTGAAATGATGAACATGTGGTCCAAAGGAAAGTTTTATTATTAAGCATTCCTATAGGTTTAAATGGGAAGAAAAAAAGTTTAACAGAAAAAACGATAACTTTCCTTTGGACCACACATCATCATTTCAGCAGTAGAGATTACGTATGACCAGTAGTAACTGAGAGAAGTTTAGTGATCTTATGCCATTGTTTTAGGACATTAAACCACCACATTAAGCTTTGTTCACATTAAGCGTTAGATTCTCCTCCTCCGTTCATCTTCTGATAATGCTCTCGTGAACCGCATCAAAACAAAGCTACATTGTGAAGTACTGATCACATGACACACCGGTCCTGGCAGATGGACATAAATTGCGTTAGTAGGAACCGATAAGTGGAATCGAACATCTATTTTTGTAACAGGTACCCAGTTCTGGGAATTTTGATGTCAATACCCAACCTTACCCATAACCCTCTCTTCTCCAGGGGCATTACATGAAAAAAGCTGTCCAGTTATAGGCATGTGCATAATTATTTCAGAGAAATCCCAACATTTCAGTCTCAGAAAATGGAACTTCCAGCCGAAAGGAAAAAAAAGAAAATCTATTTGACTGGGCCACGGATTTGAGACAAACATACTGTGAACAAATAGAGCTTAGGGCACAAACACTTGAACTCTGAGCACTCTGAAAGCCTGTGTATAACATTTAAATAGGATCTACGCTCTTGCTTCACTGTTCCGTGCTTGCGAATGCCTGTTTATGTGCTCACTGTGTGCCACCTTCACTCTCTCCATTAAAAATGGTAATAAATCACATACATGTGACTTTGCCCATACTGCTTCAAACAAGGGATTTCAATAGCAGAAGACATCATTAAGGAATTGCAAGACAGGTGAGAGGAATCAATCACCGAAGGGGCAAGGCATGAGAATGCCTGACTGACGTTTTACAAATAATTTTAATGGTGCAAAAAAAGAAATAATTAGGAATGCTGTTTGTTTCCTTCATTCTCCTGTGCCGCTCAGCACAGACACTTTCAGTTTGAGCAGCAGCAGCACAGATGTCGGGCATGTGAAATCATTTCCCGATCTCTAGAGACATTAGACAATCTGTAATCACTGTTCATGTATGTTAATCTTCAAAAAACAAACAAAAATGCAAAAGGAAAAACAAAAAAAATCAAACCTACTTTTCAGTAGTGTATTCAAATTACCGGTACCAGTCTCGGCCAATAATTTTTATTTCGGTGCATCACTAATTATTGTGCTATTCTTTCATTTCTTCATCAACTCCAAAACTATAGAATGACACATTTGGAGCTGAAAAGCCTTCGTAAAACAAATTTATTCAAATTAATCTTTTGTTTCATTAACATTTGTTCGCTACTCTTGTAGTAACCAAAAAAAGGTTTAAATGATGTAGCAGTTTAGGTATGCTACTCATCTGGAAACCCTTTTGAAAAGAAGAATGCTGTTTCAAGTCTGAACATCTGTGAGTTTCTTTCAATTCACACTACCACTGAAGGTTTTCAATTCCTCACTAACCTCAGCGGAAAAAAATTTGCATCCAACCGAGACCTTTCCTGATTTAACATAGTAAGCGCTATCCCCGAGAGCTTGGTCCTTAGCCTAGACGACACCTGCACTCTACACCTAGAAGTCTCTGCCGAAGTGTCTGACCTGTGCATCAGTCATAGACAGGTAGGTGTTCCTCATGCTGGGTGAATACTGCAAAAAGAGGGAAAGGAATTAATTAGGTGCAGTAAATATATTTTTTTTCCATGTGCTGTGTTGATATGGAATGGTTGCCATCTGATAAGCAGGAATACATTTTTGAGCAGTTCAAGCAGAGGTGATGAAGTTCTGTGCATTTGGAAAGTCTTCATACCCTTTCACTTTTTTCCACGTTTAGTTAAACTAAAGCCTTGTGCTAGGATAAAATAAAATGCACGTCTCATCCCTCATCATTCTGCATTCAATATCCCATAATGAGACACTTGAGATTTAGCTGTAGGGGCCTCCCATTTCTCTTGATCATCTCAGATGTTTCTACACCTTGATTAGAGTCCACCAGTGGTAAATTCAGTTGATTAGACATGATTAGGAAAGACACATCTGTCTATGTAAGGTAAAAAAAACAAAAACCAAGCCATAAGGAGGAAAGACCTGCCTGTATAGCAAAAAGACAGGATTGTGTGGATCACAGATCTGGAGAAGGCTACAAAAAAGTTTGGAACAACCAGGAATCTTCCTAGAGCTGGCCACAACACCAAACTAAGTAAGTGGGGTAGAACGGCATTGGTAAGAGAGATGACCAAAAACAAAATGGTCGCTCTGGCTGAGCTCCAAAAATCCTGTGTGCAGATGGGAGAAAATTCCAGAAGGTCACCCATCACTGCAGCACTCGACCAATCTGGGCAGAGTGTTCAATCATTTTATCAGACCGGTTTGTGAGTGGTGGGGCAGCCAGCTCTAAGAAGAGTTTTGGTTGTTCCACACCTCTTCCATTTAAGAATTATGGAGGCCACTGTGCTCTTGGGAAATTTCAGTGCAGCAGAAATTGTTTATAGCCTTCTCCAGATCTGTGCCTCCACACAATCCTGTCCCTGAGCTCTACAGGCAGTTCTTTCCTCCTCATGGCTTGGTTTTTGATCTGATATGCATTGTTAGTTGTGGAACCTTATATACGACATGTGTGTGTCTTTCCAATCAAATCATGTCCAATCAAATGAATTACCACAGATGGACTCAAGATATAGACACATCACAAAGATGATCAAGAGAAATGGGAGGACCCCAGAGCTACAGTGGTGCTTGAAAGTTTGTGAACCCTTTACAATTTTCTATAATGCTGCATAAATATGACCTAAAACATCAGATTTGGTCATTTATTTATTGAAGAAAATGACCCAATATTACATATTAGTGAGTGGCAAAAGTATGTGAACCTTTGCTTTCAGTATCTGGTGTGACTCCCATGTGCAGCAATAAAACAGGGTGCCCACTCACACCTGATAGTCATCCCATTGATTGAAAACACCTGGCTCTAATTTCATCTTCAAAATAACTGCTAATCCTAGAGGTTCACATACTTTTGCCACTCACTAATATGTAATATTGGATCATTTTCCTCAATAAATAAATGTCCAAGTATAATATTTTTGTCTCATTTGTTGACGGTTTCCTCTTTATCTACTTTTAAGGACTTGTGGTGAAAATTATGAGTTGTTTTAGCCTCATATTTTATGCAGAAATATAGACAAAAAAAAATTCTAAAGGGTTCACAAACGTTTCCAAGGACCCCACACTGTAAATTTCATTTCAAATGTTCATAGGAAAGGGTCTGAATATTCATGTCCAGTGAACTTTGTCCCACGTGGACTTTATGTTTAGTCTTGAGTGCAGAATGATGGAGGACAACTTAAATTTTTGTTTTTATTTTGGTCCACACATTAAAAAATGTGAAAAAAATGAAAAGGTATGAAGACTTTCAGAAAAATTCCCAAAATTAGAAGTTTAATAAAAACTACTGTCAGGCAGTGTAATGACTTAGATTGATGAACATAAAAGTACAAGTGGACCAGGTGATCATAGATGAGAGATATTGAGCCGATTCTGCACTTTAAGGGAACCCACTTACTGTTTCTAAAAGCCTGTGGATAAAAGTCCGGAAATTATGAATAAAAAGGAGACAAAAAAAAAGCTATAGTTAGATGTAAATACTTAGTTTCATATTATTTTTTGAAATAATAAAGTGCACCTGTAACACATTTTCTTGTACTGACAAAACACAGTTTAGCAAATAAAATCTCTCTCATGCAAGGATCTATACAAAGAACACAAAAGATCTATTTTTTCCTATATGTAGTACCCAAAATACAACACATTTCCCAATGCAAAGTAATATATTGACAAAAATATTGGGACAGACCTCTAAATCAGTGAATTCATGTGTTTCATTCAGTCCCATTTGCCACAGGTGTATTAAATCATGCATCTAGCCATGCAGTCTGCTTTGACAACATCTTGTGAAAGAATGGGTTATTCTAAATATTCAAATTTACAATAACCCTTCTAGATATTCAAATCATCTGTGAGTGGTATCATTGAAAAGTAATTTACAGAGCCAGGTCATCAAGTGCTGCAGTGCATAGTGCATGAAAGTCACCAACGCTCCACTGACTCAATAACTGCAGTTCCAAACCTCCTACTGCATTAACATCAGCACAAAAACTGTGCGCCAGGAGCTTCATGGCATGTGTTAACATTGCCGAGTGTCAGAATGCAAGCCTTATATCACCAAGCATAGTGCCAAGGAGATGGAGCAGTTTAAAGAAGAATCATACTTCTCTATATGTCTAAGACTTATCCATATACAGATAGATACCATCTCAGTCTGATGGATGAGTCTGGGTTTAATAAATGCCAGGTCAGAAATGATCTGCCTGACTGTTTTGTGCCCACTGCAAAGTTTGGTGAAGGGTGGTGGAGGGATAATGCTATGGGCTTGTTTTTCAGGGGTTGGCCTATATCACTTAATTTGCTCCAGTGAAATCTGAATGCTTCAGAATTAGAAGCCACTTTGGACAACTGCATGTTTCCACCTTTTTCAGAACAGTTTGGGAAAGGTCATTTTCTGTTCTGGCATGACTGTGTCCCAGGGCACAAAGCAAAGTCCACAAAGTCATGTTATGGGACAGAGCCCTGACCTCAACCCCATCAAGAACCTTTATCATGAACCGGAAAGGAGATTGCAAAAAAGGCACTCATCCAACATCAATCTCTGACCTAAAAAATGCTCGTCTGGATGAATGGGCAAAAATTCTCTCACACACACACACACACACACACACACACCAAAATCTTGTAGAAATCCTTCCCAGAAGAGTAGAGGCTGTTCTGCAATTGCGGAGACCAACTCCATATTAATGCCTATGGATTTCGAATGGGATTCCATAAAAGTTGTAGGTGTAACATATACGTGTCCCACTACTTTTGTCCATGTAGTGTATATTATATATCCATATATTATATTATTATTTAAATGGGAGCAATGATGAGTAACATCCGCATTGTTTTCTCCATATCAGTGTACCTATGAAAAGCATTACAGCCAATAAGACTCCTAAAAGCTTTGATGAGTTGCTAAAATGACTGGAATATCACATGCTTTATTTTATGTTTATTGCCATATTACCCTCATGACCCTGACCAATTTTGCCGCAGGGGATCGTGTAATTGACTATCAAATCAGGTTTTCTGTTCAAACGTTTTGCAACTGGTTTGAATTTGGAATTGACAGCTTGCTCTCAGTTTCAGCTCAATACCAGAGACAGAACCAATTCTCAAAGACAAAGACCAAAACAAGGGAAAGGCATTACATGAAAGATATTTCTCTGCATCCAGACTAAATCCACAGCAGTAATACGCTACATCCAAGTTGTCTGGAGAATTGCTGCTGCACCACTCAAGCACAGATGGGTTTGATTATATACCTTATTTGGGTCAAATGATGAAACACCACAGTGAAGAACACATTTCTCGATATAAACTTGAGATTTTTTAAGTACTGTACTAAATGTCCACCAGAGTGTCATTTCACTTAGTGAAATTGTTTTTAACACTTGACCCATGCGAGTACTCAGACAGTCGCTGTGCTACCTGTGCTGCATTCTAAATCTGAATCTTCATACTACATGAAGATTCTGTCAGAAAATTAACATTAAAGTTCATTTGACAGACCGTTTAACATTCATGCATAGTTACTCATTTTCAGGGTACAGGTTAAAGTTGTAGATAATGATACAAAGCCATTTTATTTTTGGGGGGGAAGGGAATTTAAAAAATACTAATAACATTCTACATGCACAATTTCAATGATTAAAATCACCTCTTGGGGTATTTTAACGATTATCAATTTATTCTCACTACTCATGATCTATGAAGCAAACAAACAAAAGCAGGTGAAAAAAGAAATAAAGGATGCAGTATATGCAAGAATCAGCAGAGGGCAGTCTTCCACTTCTAACACTCCGTGTGTCTCAGAGAGATCGCTTCATTTGTTTTGAAAATGACTAGCTTCATGTCTGTATGCTAACGCACAGCTTTGCTCTTTGCACAGTCAGTAATGCCAACATACCGAGGGAGGGGGTGAACCTCTCCCAATCAGTGGCACATTTTCATACCGAGGATTCTCTCCAAATAGCAAAGCCTGATTCCTGGGACAAAAACAAAACAAGAATGAGGGAATCAAAGGCTTGTTCACCTGGACACTTAAGAAACTGACTGACTAACTTCACTGAGTGACATCGGATAAACTTACATGTACTCTGGAGGGGGGGCGTTGGAGGCAGCTGGTGGCGGTAGCTGAAGACTGGTCTGGCTGCCCAGGCTGCTGCTGTAGCTACAGAAACTGTGCACATTTGCACGGCTCGGGTTGTAGGGTGCCATGCGCCGTGACTGCGGGTTAAATGGGTCCTCCTCGTCTATATTGTCATTGCTCCTGTCCCTGTGTGTAAAGAGAGTAACTCAGGCTTAAGTGCTTGGAGACACAATCTCCACTGTCTTTTTTAAAGCAAATTGAATCAATTCTTGCTCATTTTGCTTCTGCCGTATTCTCTTCCTCCTTGGTTGTAGGTGGGTTAGAATCAAGCACAAGCACTCACACTGAGCTGGTTGTAGAAATTAGCACCTGTGTGTTCTTTCTACCCATTTTTAGTTAATTAACACTCAATCAATTATTCTTTACTTTTCTCATTTTTGTTTCTCTCGCTTTCTCAGCTTACATTTATAAAGACGTTCACACCTCCAAGTGCTTTCTTCTAGTGATTCATCACCGTCTTACTCGCTCACACACACCCCCATAGGTATGCGCCGTTTAACAACCATTCAATCCAATGGCCATTCCCTTCAACATCTTTTAACTTCAGACATTGTGACCGTAAAGAGCTGGACACCTCAACAACCAACAAATGCTGCAGCCCCCCATTAGCAGAGGTGGGAGTTTAAGGGCGGAAGTATGTCGTCCGTGTGTGTTTGTGTGTAACTGCAGTGGGGCTAAAAAGTATTTAGTCAGCCACTGATTGTGTATGTTCTCCTACTTAGAAAGATGAGAGAGGTCTGTAATTTTCATCAAAGGTGCACTTCAACTATGAGAGACAAAATGAGGAAAAAAAAAAATCCAGGAAATCACATTGTAGGATTTTTAAAGAATTTAAATGTAAATCATGGTGGAAAATAAATATTTGGTCACCCACAAACAAGCAAGATTTCTGGCCCTCACAGACCTGTAACTTCTTCTTTAAGAAGCTCTTCTGTACTCCACTCGTTACTAACGGCACCTGTTTGACCTCATTATCTGTATAAAAGACACCTGTCCACAGCCTCAAACAGTCAGACTCCAAACTCAACCATAGCCAAGACCAAACAGCTGTCGAAGGACAGCAGGAAGAAAATTGTAGACCTGCAGCAGGCTGGGAAGTGTGAACCTACAATATGTAAGCAGGTTGGTGTGAATAAATCATTTGTGGGAGCAATTGTAAGAAAATGGAAAACATACAAGACCATTGATAATCTCCCTCGATCTGGGGCTCCACGCAAGATCTCATCCCGTGGAGTCAAATATTATCATGAGAATGGTGAGCAAAAATCCCAGAACTGCACAGAGGGATCTGATGAATGACCTGCAGAGAGCTGAGACCAAAGCAACAAAGGCTACCATCAGTAACACACTACGCCGAGAGGGACTCGGATCATGCAGTCCCAGGCGTGTCCCCCTGCTTAAGCCAGTACATGTCCAGGCCCTTCTGAAGTTTGCCAGAGAACATATGGATGATCCAGGATTGGGAGGATTGGGATCATGTGGTCAGATGAAACCAAAATAGAACTTTTAGGTAAAAACGCATGTGTTTGGAGGAAGAAGAATGCTGAGTTGCATCCCAAGAACACCATACCTACACTGTGCATGGGGGTGGAAAGATCATGCTTTGGGGCTGGTTTTCTGCAAAGGGGACAGGATGTCTGATCTGTGTTAAGGGAAGAATGAACGGGGCCATGTATTGTGAGATTTTAGGCCAAAACCTTCTTAGATTAATGAGAGCATTGATGATGGAACGTGGCTGGGTCTTCCAGCATGACAATGATCCCAAACACACTGCTCGGACAACGAAGGAGTGGCTCCGCAAAAAGTATTTCAAGGTCCTGGAGTGGCCTAACCAGCCTCCAGACCTCAACCCCATAAAAAATTTGTGGAGGGAGTTGAAAGTCCGTGTTGCCCAGCAAAAGTCCCAAAACATCACTGCTCTAGAGGAGATCTGCATGGAGAAATAAACCAAAATACCAGCTACAGTGTGTGCAAACCTGGTGAAGACTTACAGGAAACGTTTGACCTCTGTCATTGCCAACAAAGGTTATGTTACAAAGTACTGAACTGAACTTTTGTTATCGACCAAATACTTATTTTGCACCATAATTTAAAATTAAATTCTTTAAAAATCCTACAATGTGATTTCCTGGATTTTTGTCTCTCATAGTTGAAGTGTACCTATGATGAAAATTACAGACCTCTCTCATCTTTCTAAGTAGGAGAACTTGCATAATCAGTGGCTGACTAAATACTTTTTTGCCCCACTGTAAACTGGTTCACATTCACTCATTGAGTCTCTGTTTCATCTGGCTGATAGTCTGTGTTGTTCTTAATACTGTCTATGCATTTTTGGCTACTGTCAAAAGTGTGTGGTCATCCTTTTAAGTGTTACGGCTTTCCCCTAGGCAGGGTCGTGACAGTACATTACTGAATTTGCAATAATTAATGTGATTTTCCATACATCAATAAAAGGTTCGGCAAGTGTATAACAGGCTTCGGATGAACAGCCTTAAATAGCATAAAATAGAATTTTCACTGAAGTAGTTCACAGAATTTCACCTTGTGAAATTAGTTTCTACACTCAACCTACGCAATCAAGATTACTAGCAGGTAGACAGTCCTGGTGTGCAGTGGTGCAACCTGTGCTTCATCCTAAATCTGAATCTTCATACTACATGCTCTGTCAGAAAATGAACATTAAAATTCATTTGACAGATCATTAGCATTAATGCATAGTCATTCATTTTCAGAGTAAATGTTAAAGTTGTAGATAATGCTACTATGTCATTTTATTAGTTGTGAAATACTAACAGAAAGTAATACTAATAACATTCTACACTGACCTCTTAGGACTATTTTAACGGTTATCAATTTACTTCTCATTATTTATGGTCTAAAAACCAATCACAAACAAAAGCAGAAAAAAAGCATTTACATATCATTTGTATTCAGATATCCTGTGTCTTTACGTTAAATAAAAAGCTTAAAAGTGACATACAGCATAAAAAGACTGACTATGGTAATGTCCGGTCAGCATCCATTTTGGTCCTGTTTCAAAGAATGTAATGCAGTTGTTAAACAGTGCACACCTGTAATTTATCTTTGATACAAGCAGGTATTCTCAATGACAGCAGGGAGAAATGGGTGAACAAGTCTACTGATCACAAGTTTTCGATAAACAGGGAAATCAGTCAGTAAAATGTAGTGATGGCCATATGATCCTGTAGCTGCTGGTGAAAAACAACCAAAAATTCACAAATACGTTTAGATCCTCAATTTGTGTGTCCTACTAGAACAGAGGTTCTCAAACCTTTTCTATCATTCCCCACCTCAGAAGAAGGGGAATTTTCACGCCCCACCTGTCCCATATCGCCCCAACAAAATGGTAATAAAATACACATGCAAGTTTGAAATTTTCTAATTTATTGAAGTAACATAAATTTATGTTTTTAAATCAGTAGCTTAACATTATAACACACAGATTTGCAAAACAGCATATCCTCGCTCATTGTCAGTGACTCCGAATGTACAAAGCGGACATTAGAAATGAACAACCTGTTTTTACTGCTGTCTGTGGCTTCATCCACTTGTATTGCAAAACGATTTTGTTTCAATTTTTCAATGAGTTGTGCTTCAATATCATTAGAAATGTCGCAAATACGCCTCGCAATTGTGTCGTTTGACAGGGGGATTGTTTTTAACTTCGCAGCACTTGTCTCATCAAGCATAATTGACACCATGTCAACAGCAGCGGGGAGAATAAGTTGCTCAGCTATTGTGTGTGGTTTTTTGCACTGGGGCAACTCTATATGCGACTCTCTATAATGCAATTTGTGCTTTACGCTTCACAGACGCAGCTTTCACCATTCGCTTTTCCTGCTGACGCCCGCCCCCTTTTATTGGCAAAACAGACAAGCATTAAAAAGACAGTCTTAAAAATGTTAATTTCTTCGATTCCTTGCGCCCCACCTGCAATACCTACGCGCCCCACTAGGGGAGCGCGCCCCACACTTTGAGATGCGCTGTACTAGAATAACTCTGATTTGAACACCTTAACCGAATGACACCACAGAAAAACAACAGAGAGGCCTATTAGACTGGACAACCTCTAGGTGGTGCTAATGCATCAGCAACATAGCAATCATGCTGCATGTGTAATGTTGAATTGTGTCTGTATTTTGTATTTTTTTACTGTGAAAAGCAGGTGGGCACTTTAACACATGTACACATATGGATTTACTATTTTTTCTTTCAGCTGCTATGTTTATTCCGTGGCTACTCAGTTGGTGAAGCAGCAATTCGCTAACCCACCACTGTGGTCTGTTTATTTGTTTACTCCAACATCGCATCAGCAACAACAGCTATTCAGGATATGAGCAAGGTTACATCGATACTAGTCAGACACATTCATAGTGGAACAGTTTAGAGCAACCAGTTAACCTAATGCATGTCTTTGGAATGTGGAACCAGAGTAAATCCACGCAGACATGTGGAGGACATGCAAACTCCACACAGGTGGAGTCCAAGGTCAGGATCGAATGGGGGATCTCTGGAGCTGTGAGGCAACAATAACAATAGTTCAATGACCTGGGTTTGCCTCCTGCAGGTGCCTTTCAACCGGGGTTTTGCATCACACAAGCACTATTGACCATGTCTGAGGGAGAGAAAACCTCACAAGGAGATCATCCTCCAGGGCTACAACAGTGTCCCTACCCGGCCCTCTAATGGACTGGCGCCAAGTTGAGGATACGTGTTTACTTGCACCCTGTGAATTCTGCCATAGACTCCAGATGCACTCATGGCCGTGACCTGGAGATAAACGGGAAAGAAGCAACAAATCTGTGGCCGAATCACGTCTTTCTACTGGGCATGTACAGTACTGTGCAAAAGTCTAAGACCACCATTAGATTTGTTGTTTTAGCAATGGTATAATGACTTGAATGATATATTGTCAACGACTGGCCCCCAAAATTTCAAACTTGGATTTGTCACTCCATAATACTCTTTACCACTGATCTTCATTCTAATCTTTGTGAGCTTTTGTATATCTTAGCCTTTTCACCCTGTTCTTGGCTGCAACGCTTCCAAGAAGACCTTTCTTCATCAAGCTTCTTTGGACTGTAAAAAGGTCAACTTGGCATCTAGATGAAGGTTGTGTAAGGGGAGGTCACACTACTTGCAATTGAGCCTATAAAAGCTGTTTTCTTTGTGAATTTTTAGTTGTTGTTTTTTTAAATTCAGCATATAATTTCCTGTATTTTCTGGTTGTATTCTAATAAAGAGACTGAAGTAATTATATATGGTCATGATACTATTGCTAAAACAATGGTATATCTCATCTAAATGGTGGCTTAAGATTTTTGCACCCATGTGTGCTCTCAAGGATGCTTATTTTAGCTTTATATCCCAAACCCTGCCCTACCTGTGGCATGTACACATCAGACCCAATGGAAAACCAACTTCTGTGGTTGAAAATAGAAGAACTACCAACATATTAATGGTGAGTAAATAAATCAAAATAATTTATCACATCAAATCAAGTTTATAACAAATAAATGACTATTGACTCCTTGTTATTTTCTTTGATTAAAACAGCAAAGGATTTTACCTTCAGGGTGTTGGGAATGTGCACACTAGTGCACTGCAAATGTTTACTCTGTCTATGTCAGTCTAAAAATATAGGCTCATTAAAATTCAAATACTAAACCTTTTAAGTAAGTAAATTTGGAATTTGACAGCCAGTGCTTATGATTACACTACCCACTAACATTAGACATGTTACTTTTCTAGCAAATAGGATGTGTTTCACAGACAGGAGCACTTCTGTGGGATGTAATACATATTAATGCATGAGTTTAAACAATAAATCATTTGTTTACATTTCATTTGATCTTCTGTGCCAAGTACACTATATGGACAAAAGTGCAGTACAAGTCAAAAGTCTTTACACACCTACTGAAAATCATATTCCTCTTTTGTATTGAAATTTTGACTTGTGTTAAAACAAGAGACTTGTTTAAGAAGTCAAGCTGGTCCACACAAAATGGTTAGCCAAAACAAAGGGGAAAAAAGAACTTTATCTAGACAACATGACAGTACTATTGAGTACAGTGGCTCAGCTGGTAGCACTGTCGCCTCACAGTGAGAAAATCCTGTGTTCAACTAATTTAGGAAAAAAACTGTCCTCCCTGTGTGGGTTTACTCTGGGTACTTTGGTTTCCTTCCACAGTCCAAAGACATGTGTGTTAGGTTATTTGGTGTATGAGTGAGTGTATGGGACTGTGGCAGCCTAGCGGTTAAGGTGCCCTATGATGAACTGGTGCCACCAGCTAGGCACCGGTTGTCCCCGGATAAGAAAGTGAATGAATGAATGTTAAATTCCCTCACTGAAAAAATGAGAAAAGTCCAACTTTTACCTGAAGTATATGCAATCTGAAAATAAAAATCCCTCATCAAGAAAAAAAAAGTATTTTATGAACAAAACCACCTATGGCAAAATTATTAGCAGCCCCACATTTAATATTTTGTACAACCTCCACTGCCAACAACAACAAAAAACAGAGCAGGGAATCTGAGACCATTCCTCTTTACACAATTTGTCCACATCTTCCAGTGTCCTGGGTCCTCTCTTGTGCACTCTCACAGGCTCTCAGACTTTTGGCTTTACAGGTTTAAAGATGATACTGCATTGCCTGTTCAGACTCATTCTTCTTGAATGTGTGAAGCCAGTGAGGTATGTTTATATATGTTTATATTCCATCATGCACATTTCTAGTGAGTTCTACAGGGTGGATGTGATTGTCGTGTACATTGGCATGTATTTGAACAGTTCGACAGTAGATTTGATGTCTTTTGCACAATAAGTGCCTAAGAAAAATAAATCCATCAGTAACTGAATTTTCTGGAGGAAGTGATATGTACAACAGTTTGTGCTTTGGATGGTGCCTAGACAGTAGCATTTAACTTGTGTTTTCAGTGCCATCTTTGGCTCATTTACATATCGGTTCCACGCAGTTTCCCAGAACGTAATGCACTCATTAAACGGCTCATACCTTTAGAGTGTAACATAATAGATGAGTCGTTTACTTATTACATACTTTCCCACTTGTACTAATGATATTTGAATGACTACTTTTGGATCAATTAGTTTTTTTTATACTTACAGTACTTTTACTTGAGTAAACTTTTGGTGACCTCCCCATGTCTGCTCAACAGAATTCTCCAAAATGAGTCCCAGAGAAGCTGACAATTTGGTGCATCCCATTTAAAGGAAAGTAAAGAAACCCAAGAAAGGCCACGCCATTAACGAGAAGGTTATTAAAAGAGTTATTGTTTTTAGAGCATAGATTTTGGGTGATGAGGTTCCCCAATTGATTGGAGGAGAGGTCTCCCTCAAGAAACATCACACAACACATCGCTGCAATGTCTCTTAAAAAGAGATTAGGTTCTATCTATTCTATGTTTTTCTATACTTTAAAATGAGCATGCTCTTTTTAAACAACTATAGTTATACATTGCATGGGAAATGCAGTTCACCGCAGTCAGATAAATCTCTTAAATAGCCTTAGCCGAGGTATTTAAGAGATTTATCTGACTGTGCCGAACAGTCTTTTGAATGACTGTTAATTTTAGGCTGCAATGGAGTAATGCCAAGAGGAACTGAGCCTGTGCAAACTCCTCGTTATATTAGTAACAAATCAGCCTACATTTCAGCGACAAAACTTACCACATGCCTTGTTTAACAATAAATCAAAGACTGAAATGTGTTTTAATAAAGTAAATTGCTGATATTATGATAAATAAGGCATTTAAACCCATGCATGATCTAAATCTTAGATGAAATGCCTTCTAAATGGATTATACATATATACATACATATATTATATTAGCGTTTTACAAAATTTTAATACACCCTTATTTATTTGTTTACACACAACCCACACTGAGTGTTTGCAAACATCTTCCTTTCATCAGATCATCAGAACACCGTTCCAATCAAAGTCCCAGCACTGTTTAGCAAACTCCAGGTTCTTTCCTCTGTGGCTAGATGACCGTACATTATTTTTCCTGACAAGCCTTCCAATAATATATTGGCATGGAGATGAAATCTGACAGTAGTTTTAGAGACCTAGTGACCCCAAGATGCTACTTTTTTCTATAAATGTCCAACAGTGATCCTTGGAGGTTTTTTCCTCCATATCATCCCCTTCACTGTGTGGATGTAAAATAAACTTGGGCCTCTTCCAAGGAAGTTTGTCACAGTTCCAGTTGACTGTAAACATTTAATTATTTGCCTAACTCTACAAATGTTTTTTACAACTTTCTCTACAGTATTCTCTACAAATTTTATCGCCATCCTTTGATTTATGGACGTCAACAAACTTTTGTCTTAAAGCTGTAGAGAATGTGATGCGTGTCACCCAATATACAGTCACTGAACAATTTATTAGGTACAACTTCTTGTTTCTGCACCCATTGTCCATTTCAGCAATTTCACCTACCATATAGATGCATTTTGTAGTTCTATAATTACAGATTGTAGTCCATCCATTTCTCTTATGTAATATATACACAGATCAGGCCAGTTTAGCATAATCAATTAACCTAATGCATGTCTTTGCACTGTGTGAGGAAACTGGAGCACCCGGAGTAAACCTACGCAGACATGGTCAGTACATGCAGACTCCACACAGGCAAGATTACTTGAGATGTCCTTATTACAAGAAAGTATGTGGTTATTAATGAAAAAGCATGTCATTATTACATTATGGTGAATGCTAATATAACAGGTTTGGCTGCAGATGGGGGGGGGGGGGGGGGGGGGGGGGGGGGGGGGGGGGGGGGGGGGGGGGGGTTGTTTGTTTTTGCCCTTTTTTTCTTCTGAGCAACTTAAATGATATGAATTTCATTCTAGTCTATAATGTTTCTCAAGTGTTCACCAGATCTATGTTCAAATCAGATCTATGTTCTAATTACTAATACCATAACTCAGAATGACTTGCCATCATCATGTGGTTCCGATCTGCACCCAATCTGTCGATATTACCTTTCATTATAAAATGCAATATCATCATTAGATGCTTGCTAGTAGTGAACAGAACACTGCTGTTTTTCCACTATATCTCGTAAAAACTATCACTTTCTCATAATAATGAGATACAATAAGGACATCTCAATTACAACACAATAAGTTTTACATTTAATACAGTTTTTGGACCCAAATACACAGAAAAATAAAGAACTTCAAAACGCCCAGAATATCTGACTCCCTTCTCAAAACCTCAAGCCTATAATTCAAAATTAATGAAAAGAAACCTATAACAAAGATAAAATCAAACTCTGCATTGTTTGCTACAGCCATACATCTGCATGCTCCATCAAAAACAAAACAAAAACCAGACTATACTTTGAACAGCAGCATTTTTTAACACAAGTAATGCCACCGAAAATTGTTCATTTTTTTTCAAGAAATTTGCTATAGATGGTTTTCCAGATTGGATTATATGGATTTTCTAAAACAGATTACACCTCTTCCTTAAATGAATTGAGGATCTTACCTGCTGGCTACAAGGAATGCTCGTGGGACTGCACACATCATGACAGAAAAAGCACAGGCTGCCAATAGAGAGAAAAGGCAGAGGTAGAGCAGCCCTTCCACCCCATCATAACACATTCCCACCAGGGCATCCAGGTAGTCCTGTCATGAAAACACACACGCACGCAGGCACGCACGCACAGCTTTAGAGTTCAAAATGTTAGGCGGATCTAATGGATGTTACAGAACCGCACCTCACCTTATGCAGGCTGCGGCAGTCCAGCAAGGCTGTGAGCTGGTTCAGGCTGAACTCTGTTCTGTTCAGGATGCCTTGAATGCCAAGTAGATCCCTCTGCCAAAAACATGTTTACATATAAGCAGAACAAAATGCAAGACGCAATGTGTTTAAAGTCGTGATGTGGACAGTTCACCTCAGCAGTAGGGAAGACAGAGAGGGAAAACTGCAGCAAGCCTTGCACCTGAATCTGCATGGTTGTCAGTGACCTCTGGAAGATGGTCAGAGACTGGAACACAGAAAAAGACCTGTTTACCTTTTTTCTCTTCTAATAATTTAAACGCGTACTCACAGTTTGCTCAGTTTCCTTGTACTCTGCCAGAGCATGACTGTCACTCTTACCCACTGCCCTGCACTCATACTGCACTTAAGCATTCTGCGATCACGATTGGCATCATCATGTTACTAAAGAGATGCACCTGCACAGCATAATGGACTTCAATGTTGTACAGTGGTACCTCGGTTCTGGTTGTTAACTCGCTCCAGAATGCTTGTTGAGAACAGAAAATAATGAGAACCGAACAGTTTTTCCCATGAGGAATAATTGAATGAATGCACACTGTATAAAGCATTATATGCATTAATGGAGTTGTAATACTGAATCATAGCAGAACCTATGATAAGTAATGATAATTAAGTTAATGTATAAAACACTTAATCTACAGTTGGCTAAAATCATTAACACAAAGCTTATTATATAATAAAGTATTGAAAAATCTAATGTCATTTAGTGGAGCTATGGATTGAAAGTGAAAAGTAAAAACAAAAACTATTGATGAACTGAGGGAACATAGCTGATTATGCTAACTGCAGACTGTGTTCTGGAGCATTAATACAATTGTTGGCAGTCAATACAATCCTTTTTAGGGCCCATGGAGACTTATTTGTACTAAGAATCCTGTACTGTAGATGTAAAAATAAAGAAAAACATAATGAAAATAGTGGAGATCTTCACTAAGCAAGAGCTATTTTGAATCTGAACCACTGAATCACTGTGTACTGAATCATGAATCGAGTTTCAGCTGAAATGAGTCACGTGGCTCGACTCATACAAGTTGAAGAAGTGCACCAAGTACCGAAGCTCAGGACAAGAACCGAAACAAATGTTTATGGTCAACAAACGTGTTTTCAAAATTAGAGTCTGATAGATCCCTGTTCTTTTAATACAACAGTTTGCCTACTCTCTCCTGACACTAATTACACTAATTTAAACACATGACACTAATTTCACCTTTGAATTAACTGTTACACCTCTCTTTCTTTCTCTTTCTTCACCTTTTGCTTTCTTTCAATTCTGTCATATCGCTAAACTTCGCTAAGAAATATCCTCTCTCTTAATGATGCAGAGAAACTGGTTCATGCGTTTATTACCTCAAGGTTGGATTACTGTAACACCTTACTTACTGGATGCTCTAGTAAATATATAAATAAACTTCAATTAGTTCAGAATGCAGTCGCCCGAGTGCTAACTCAAACTAGAAAATTTGATCATATCAGTCCTGTTCTATCATCACTGCACTGGTTACCAGTTAAATTCCGCATTGATTACAAAATACTTCTTATAACTTATAAAGCTCTACATGGCCTGGCCCCACATTATCTGAGCGAACTCTTAGGGTTTTACAATCCAGCTCATCTACTTCGTTCGCAGGGTGCAGGACTTCTTTTAGTTCCTAGAGTTAACAAAAAACCACAGTAGGAGGAAAGGCTTTCTCATACATGGCCCCCCAACTATGGAATAAACTTCCCACTTTCGTTCGAGACTCAGACACTCTCCAAAATTTTAAGTCTAGGCTAAAGACGTACTTATTTACGCAGGCTTTTGGCTAGATTTAGACTGGGATGCATGGCTCGGGTCACTGGGGCCATGTCTGGCCTGCCTGCCTCGTCCGTTAGCCTGGCTGAACTGGGCTTTGGTCCTCTTGATCTTGACTCGTGCAATCCTTGCCTTAGACTAAGGGCAGAGCTGGGGGTTCATAGTCAAAGAGCCTTTATGGTGATAAGAGACGATGGGGTTGCTGTCTTTAAGCCTCCCGTGGGGTTTGCCGAAGTCTCATGTGATCCCTCTTGGTTGTGTTACCTACCAGTTCTCCTCTTTCTAGCTATGCTGCTATATAGCTAATGCTGCCGGGGTCTCATGCCTACACATGGCATCATTGATTGTTAAGAGACACTGTGCTCTTAATCAATCACCTAAATTAATTATCTGTTTTTCCTCTCAGAGCTGTGTTTCCAGTTTCCAGCCACACACACTTTGATGCTTCCGTCATCAGCTCCAGGCCCCATCATACCCAGGCCCACTTAATGCCGATGGGCATATTTTTACGTTTTATTTGAAGTATGACTCCATGACTTTAGTTTCGTTCTTATATTTATCATCTACGCCGCCCAAGGAGGTTGGGTTCACTTTTTTGAGTCTTTGGTCCTCCCAAGGTTTCTTCCTCATAACACTTATAGAGTTTTTCCTTGCCACTGTCACCCTAGGCTTGCTCAATTGGGGATTGGACGTAGATACTAGGAGATAATCTAACTTGTAAAGTTGCTTTGAGAGACAATGCTCCATTGTAAAAGGCTATATAAATAGATCTGACTTGACTTGACTTGCCCTTCATGGAGGCGAGCAGATCCAGTCGGTAACTCACAGGTTTGACCTTGCAAGCACCTTGAATTGCCCCACGTTACTTAGGAGCCAGCTTCCCGAGGCCCCCTTCAGGGGGAGATCCCGAGTGGGCAGCCAAACACTTGTCCCGGGCGATAGGAGGGAGCGGGCCTGCGTTTCCGATCAGCCTGTCGGCGCATGGACTCCGCGCTACTCGCAAGGGCTGCCCGAGCCTTGAGCCAGGATTTCTCGACACCGGCGGACGAACTGCCTTGGCCGAGGGAACCCCCACGTCCGCCTCCTGACGAGGGAAGAGGGGAGGCTGGAAGCCGAACTGGCATTCGAACGGGGACATGCCGCGGGCCGAATGCCACAGGGTGTTATATGGGCGAACTCGGCCCACAGCAGGTGCTCCGCCCACGTGGAAGGGTTACCGCCGTCAGACATTGGAGCATGCGTTCCAGATCCTGGTTTACCCGTTCAGTCCCCTGGCCTTTTGACTCCGGGTGGAACCCTGAGGAGAGACTGGCCGTGGCCCCCACCAGACGGCAAAAAAAGCCGTCCAAAAGTGGCTGATGAACTGGGGACCGCGATTCGGACAGTAGGTCCCGGGGAAACCCGTGAACCCGCGCAACGTGTCGGAGGATAAGGTCCGCCGTCTCCCTGGCAGAGGGCAATTTAGGTAATGCCCACGAGATTGCAAGCACCCCTTGGAAAATCGGTCGACCGCCAACGAGACGGCCGTATAGCCCCTAGACGGGGCAAGCTCGTGACAAAGTCCAGAGAGATGTGCGACCACGGGTGAGCGGGAACGGGAAGAGACTGAAGAAGGCCAGGGGGTCTCCTGTGGGGGGTTTTGTTGCGGGCACAAATTTCGCAGGAGGCCACAAACTGCCTGATATCATCCTCCATGCGTGGCCACCAAAAACTCCGCCGGAGGAGCTTATAGGTGGCGGTGCGGCCAGGGTGCGCCGCGAATGATGCCTCGTGCCCCCAGCGCATCACTCGGGGGTGAGCAGAGGCAGGGACGAACCTGCGACCCAGGGGACCATTACCGGGATCGGGTTCGCGACCAGGTGAGGGCCGCAACTACCCGAGGGGCCGGAAGTATGGGATCTTGGACGAGGGCAGCGTCCGACTGATCCCACTGCCTAGATAAGGCATCGGGCTTGGTGTTTTTGGAGCCTGGCCGAAAGGTGACCGTAAAGTCGAACCTGGCGAAGAACAGCGACCAACGAGCCTGGCGGGCGTTAAGCCTTTTGGCCTGTTGGATGTACGGCAGGTTCTTATGGTCCGTCCACACCAGGAACGGGTTTTTGGCACCCTCCAGCCAGTGCCTCCACTCCTCCAGCGCCAGCTTCATGGCCAGAAGCTCTCGGTCCCCAATGGGGTAGTTGCGCTCGGCGGAGGACAGGCGTCGCGAGAAGTACACGCAAGGGTGGAGTTTACGGTCCGGACCGATGCTCTGAGACAGGACAGCCCCGACGCCGATGTCAGATGCGTCTACCTCGACGACAAAGGGTTCCTCGGGGTAGGGAAACCTGAGAACCGGAGGGTTGACGAGCCGGTCCTTGATGACCTGGAATGCTCGGTCGGTCTCCGGCATCCAGCGGAAGGGGCCCGGGGTCTTGCGGGTGAGGGCGGTCAGAGGGGCAGCAAGTCCCGCACAAAGCGGCAGAAAAAGTTAGCAAACCCCAGGAACCTCTGGACGAGCCGGAGAGAGGTGGGTTGAGGCCAGTCGGCCACGGCCTGAATTTTGACCGGGTCCATTCGCAGCGACCCCCGAGATACGACGAAACCCAAGAAGGCTACCGAGGGGGTGTGGAAAACCGACTTCTCCAGCTTAACGTATAGTCGGTTCTCCAGGAGTAACTGCAAGACCCGGCGGACGTGACGATATGTTCCTCAAGATTCCGACTGAAGATGAGGATGTCGTCGAGGCAGACGAACACGTATCGGTCCAGGGCCTCCCGGAGCACGTCGTTAATGAACCGCTGGAAGACAGCCGGGGCGTTCATAAGCCCAAAAGGCATCACCCTATATTCGTAGTGCCCTGTGGATGTTAGGAAGGCTGTCTTCCACTCGTCCCCCTGCTGGATACAAACGAGGTTGTAAGCGCTCCCGAGGTCCAGCTTGGTGAAGATGCTGGCCCCCTGAAGCGCCTCAAACGCGGTCGCGGTCCTTGACGGTCACCGCATTGAGGCCCCGGTAGTCGATACACGGGCGCAGGGAGCCCTCCTTTTTGGCGACGAAGAAAAAGCCCGCCCCTGCCGGAGAGGAGGATGGCCGAATGAAGCCCTGCTGAAGCGCCTCGGCAATGTACTGCCGCATGGCGTCTTGTTCCGAGCGGCTCAGGGAAAAGAGCCGTCCCCGGGGAGGGGCCGCACCAGGGAGTAGGTTAATGGCACAATCATATTCCCTGTGAGGTGGAAGGACCTGGGCCGTACCCTTACTAAAGACCACCCATAGATCCCTGTAGGGTTCGGGAATGGTTGACATGTTGGGAACAACCTGCCAAACCCGGGATTGGGGACGGGGGGTGGACCGGGGTAGTAAGCAGGACTCCCGGCATCGGGGGGCCCAAGCGTAGATAGACCGGGTTTGCCAGTCGATCCGTGGGTTGTGGAGCTGTAACCACGGATAACCCAGGACCAACTGGAGATTGGGCGTGCGGGTGACAAGGAAAACAATCCTTTCAGAATGAAGGCCCATCTCCAGTGTGACGGGTAGGGTCCTGTGGGTAACCGGGCCTCTACCCAGGATCCACCCGTTGAAAGCCCTGAGTGGCTGAGGGCTGGAGAGAC
>JAJAGP010006304.1:0-23019 GCA_025084515.1 Ancistrus triradiatus | reverse complement strand
TGATGGCTTTGACTGTCAGCAAGAAATGGCAACAAAAGTTTAGACAGCTTTCTTGGACCTCAGCAGTGACCCCGAATGCTGTGTGCCAGATATATAATGCCTCTTTATGTCTAGCAAAAAAGTACTTCCTGTACTTTCCAGTAAAACTTTTCTTTTTGATTTTAAATGAAATGCATCCCTCCCACACTTGGGTTGCAAAATGCACACCACTCAACTGCCACAGTTAAAGCTGTAGGTCCCCATTTTAAGAAGTTGGCTCTTAGCTACGACTTTATATGATAAATTATGCAAATGAGGTGAATATAAAAATCTGGAAAGTTATCCACAGTTTTGCAAATGCCTTCTTTACAGTTAACAGAATTGCATTGATTACTTTGCTGAAAGATAGTTTGTTCCCTGAAAAGACTAAGGTTAACTTAAGAGTATTAAGGTTCTTATAAACTAAAATTTGACAATATTTTGCAGGTAACTGCAGGCACGTCCATGGAAATGCTTATTCTTAAGGGCCTCTTGCGATAATTATGCCACAATTCTGATGAGAATTTAATGTAGACTGGGATTTTTGCCAGTGATACGCCTTCAAATTCAACCTCTTTCACGCTATGGCCTTTGGCAATCACTACTTTGTGCCAATCATTAACATTTGCTTTGCAACCCATTTTCCAGATATCAAACGAGACAGTCACTGCACCGTACCACCTCTGTATTTAGAGTCTGATCATCCACGTGCAACGCCATCTGCAGGAGCCGGAAGTTACGACCACCTTAAACACGTAAAGGACTAATTCTTTGACCGGGGAGCTCATGAGTCAATATCATTAACATTCAAGCTCAGCTCAGTACGATCTGTTCAATATGTACGGTTTGTGTTTGCGGTCTACTATGTAAAAGTGTAATCTTACCCATCACATTTAAATGGAAAAAAAGTCATTTAACCCTCTCTCATTCATCGCTGCTCAGAGAACCTGGAATTCACTGTATTCAATTATAACTAACACTGCATATCAACAAGCAAGCAGACAGCAGGTCACGATGATGGGATGTGTTCTCTGCTGTGTTGCTAATCCCATAAAGAGCATTTTCAGCACTGTGTTTGAATCCTGTTTATTAAGCAGGATTTGGAGTCTGTCTTTCATCAAACTTCAAAAACTACTGTGAAAAATACTCCCAATATCACCGGTGAAAGGCTGCTTGGTAAGATTCAGACAAATTGGCTCCAAATATATGATGGATGTGTATGGGTCCATTTTTTAAAGGGATGCATTTGAAACCCAAACAGCTGTAAGGAATATCAGACAACTACACATGGTTAGATGGTATTCAGATACGAGTCTTGGAAAATAGTTTGTGGACACCCAAAACTGACATCTAAAATCTTGTATTAGTGTGGAGTTTGCAGCTGAAATCTTCAGTCCACATACCCTGGCCATAATAATCACACCACCCAAAATGTATGTAAGGATTAAAGCTGCAAATGAACAAGTCAGTTACATTTAGTTCAGGAGATTAAAAATCTTTGGCAACAAACTGAAGTAAATGAAATTACAAAAAGGTGATGATAACCAAATTAAAATCCTCTTTTGTACTCTTTGTACAGCTTTGTGACAGAATGTAATGAGATTTCCCTGTTCTAATGACATTGCTGCTTGAGTTACGAGAAACTATCCTTGTCGTAATCTTGTTGCATTGATTATAGAAGGGAGTTTCGTGTTTTCATATCGGGTGTATGCATGTCACTGGAGATAATGGTCAAGTCTAATAACTAGTTTGATGTAGACTGCACTGTAAAGAAGGTATGAGCCATTGTTTGAAGCTTATTACACTACATAAAACACAGGAAGGCATTACAGAGTCATGCAATTGATTTTTATATAAATATTTTATTTATCCCTTGTGCTGTTGTATTTTCTATTGTCCATGCTGTGATTGTAGGATAATAGTAGCAATCGGGAAGGAATCATTATGAAGCCAGCACACAATGGCCGATTTGGATCCCCTTTTGCATTCAGAACTTCTTTAATTCTTCAGGACATCGATTCAACATGACAGCGTCACTGACTAAATATTTGCAGATGTCCATTAATCAATGTGAAATCTGAAAGAAACTGGCACTGACTGCATGTGTTAGGCACTCAAGCTTTTTAAAAGATGCTGGGGTTGTTAAGATTTGCCATATTAAAACGATGGTGAACCGTGAAAAAAGTATAAAGGGTTTAGGACCCAAATGCAGTTAGCTCCAGATTGATATAATGAAGCAAAATATAAATAAATAAAATAAACTAAATATACATCAGCTCCAGCCAAACCATACCCGGGTCACTTAATGCCGATGTGTATACTTCACATTTTATTCGAACTTTGACTCCATGACTTTAGTTTCACTCTTAGATTTATCATCTATGCTGCCCAAGGAGGTTGGGTCCCTTTTTGAGTCTTGGTCCTCCCAAGGTTTCTTCCTATAACACTCAGGGAGTTTTTCCTTGCCTCTGTCGCCCTAGGCTTGCTCAATTTGGGATTGGACGTAGTTATTAGGAGATAATCTAAACTTGTAAAGTTGCTTTGAGACAATGCTCCATTGTAAAAAGCGCTATATAAATAGATCTTCTTGTCAGTGAGTGTAATTAGATAAGCAGGCTTGGAAGAAGATTGCAGGTTGGTTGAAATATCAATAAACTAATTTGTGACTGAGTATCAGGAAGATTTGTAGAACAATTAACCTGAAAAAAGTGAACAAAGCGAAATGGTGTGACTTCAGCTCAATATGATAAGATTTTGCCAACATGAAGGCTTACCAGGATCACCATTATTGGTAAAAGATGTGGAAGTGTTGACCAGCTTTTGCCTACTTGGTTCAGTTATTAAAATCAAAAGATTCAGCAGTCAAGAAATGTGACACAGATTGGAGCTATATAATCAATAGATGTGCTTAAATGGTATATTGATGGGTAAATCAGCCCCAGACCATGCCTAGGAAACTGAGAAAGTAAACTTAAGTAGAGTACAAGTATATATCCCCGAGTATACTTTATGTAGCAAGTATGCTAATATCAATTTAATAGAAGTATACTTAGTGTACCATTTCCATACTTCTTGGAACTAAATTGGTCCACTTTTAGAGTATGAAAAGTATACTTTGAAGTATACTTTAGGTGTAAGAGTAGTAAATGTCACCATTTTGGTAAAGATGTGGAAGTGACCACCAGCTTTTCTACTTGGTTCAGTTATTAACATCAAAAGATTCAGCAGTCTAGAAATGTGACCTAGATTGGAGCTATATACCGCATTTTTCGGACCATAAGGCGCACTTAAAATCCTTTAACTTTCTCAAAAATCGACAGTGCGCCTAAAAATGCGGTGAGTCTAATGTATGAATTAATTCTGGTTGTGCTTTTTGACCTAGAACCGATTGATGGTACACAGCGCTCATAAATCTGTCAAAATGTTTTAGCACGGCCTTGGTAAGTTACGAAGCTTATGGCAACCGTAGTGCACAGCATCGCGGAGTAATACGGTATGTGCTTCAGCATTAGGGTACGTGCATTCATTTTCGAAACGGATTTCAAACTCAACGCTATCAGTCACGCAGTACAACATGGACATAGAGCAGCTGTGAGAGAATTCAACATTAACGAATCAATGGTACGGAAGTGGAGGAAGCAAGAAGACGCCCTGCGCCAGGTAAAGAAGACCAAACTGAGCTTCCGAGAGAACTTAAGAGTTTTGTTTCATTTCATGCGTCTTATAACCCGGTGCGCTTTATGTATGAAAATAGATCTGTTAGCAGCCGATGGTTGATATTGCGTCTTATAATCCGGTGCGCTTTATGGTCCGGAAAATACGGTAATTAACAGATGTGCTTAGATGGTATAATCGATGGGTGAATCAGCCCCAGGCCATGCCTGGACTACTTATTTGAGGTTAAGGCAGTCCAGCAGAGCTTTTCCCTGGGGAAGACTGCAGTGTGTATCAGAAATGTCCAAGCGACATCCTCTCCTTAGCAAATGAGTTAAGGGAAAGGCTACCAGATAACATGAAAGCATTGCAGATCATCTCCATTCAAAATGGATAAGACACTAAAGCACAGCGAGAGCTATACAGACATGCAAAATTGCTAGATTTATGGCCGCCATGCCACAACTCATGAAATTATTCAGCAGTGGAGATCTACTCATTTATTGGAATGGGGGAATGAGCACAATCCATTTGACAAAGTGTGGCCGGATTCAAGATTTTAATTAAAATTTAATACAAATATTAAGGAGTTCATAAGAATTTTCTTAAATGCAATTCTCAAACTTAAGAAGTTCTCAAATATTCTCTTAAGAACTATATTATCACTGGGACTGTGGAGGCCTAGCAGTTAAAGTACTGGTTATGGACCAGAAGGTCCAGGGTTCAAATCCCACCTCGGCCAAGCTGCCACTGGCCTTGAGTGAGACCCTTAAACTACAGTTGCTTGAACTGTAAGGTTGTACCATTGTAGGCCACTCTTAATATATTTAAATATACTACACTCAACAAGATTTTATTAAATATCTTTTAAATATTATTTCCTTAAGATTTTCTCAAGAAAATCTTCACTGTTTTCTTATATAAGCTATGTTGCATTTTACAGCTTACACATTTTTAATTTGTTTTCAGAGGACAGCAAAAATGGAGGAAAAACAACAAAAAATAGACTGGAAGAAGTAGCCAACATGAAAAAAAAAAATCTTCCTTGGAAAATACGATAATTTGAAACTTTTGAATTGAAAATATGTTTCTAATATTATTTCTAATAACTAAGCTGCCAACTTTTAAAATTTAGATGCATATCTTGTTAACTCTTACAGCCTAAGGACAAGTGTGAGGCTATCGTAAAGGTAAGAAAACACTTAAGAACATTGTTTTCAAGAATACCACTAGCTCTTAGAATTGTTCTTAAGAAAAGAGTTAAAAATAAGAATTCTTCTTAGGAAGTTATTTGAAGAATAACAGTTTTTTTGCAACTTGTTTCTTAAGAAGTCAATATTTTCTTTAAGGCACGTTTGTGAATCCTGTCCCTGTCATTACTTCTTTCTGTGCTCTTTCTCATACATTCTGATACTTAAGTAGAGAGACTATTCAGTCAGATGAGTGCAGTGAAAACCAAACTACGGTGTCCCTACAGACTCCATTCTTTATATTAAGTATGGCCTGAAGGTACCTTGAGATGCTCGCTCTGCCCATAATCTGGTAGATAATGTACTGCAGCTGCTTGGCTCTGCAGCTTATCATTTAAGTCACATCCCTCAAGCTCTCAGCTTCTGCACCCAAGCCCTTCCTGCCACAGGAGGCAATTGCTGAGGTTTCGCATTGTGAGGATCTTTGGAGAAAAGCAAACGTAGGTACGTTTGGAGAGTGTACAAGGATATATAGCTCTGGAACAAATTAAGCGACGACTCAATGTTCTTCAAATCAACATATCTACTTGGCTGGCACCAATTCAATTCCAGTATCTGATAAATTCCAACAGACACACCTCAAGCTACTTAATGAGGAACTGATTAGGTGATCACCTGAACCAAATCTTATTTACTGAGGAAAAATATGAGACACATAAAAGCTGTAAGTGAAATGTTGATTTCTGAACGTTCCGAAGTTAGTATTGTTTTGTTTTAAAAAAAATTAATATGAACTTGTTTTCTTTGTATTAATATTAATAATAAATGTAAAAATAATACAATTAAATAATTAAATGTTCTTGTCGTTGCTGCAAATAGTTTTATTTGGAGTACAGTACCTACTAATGTTTGTAGTAAAACCAAAGAAATTGATAATTTTGCAGTGGCCTCTTATTTTTCCCCCAGAGTTGTATCGTCACTTGGCAGACATTTCAACTAACTAACTAACTAACAGTTATTTAATTTAAACCACTTTCCCTTCATTCCATTTCCCTACTTACTACTACTACTTTTTTGTTTTAGTTATTTGATCGATATTTTAACTCAGTATTCTAAAAATACATAAATATCCTACTCTCCCCCTCTCTTTCTCACTAACACATTTCTGGAATGAGAAACTGTCTTTAATGTGACAGCTCAGCATGTCTAGTTGCATGTATATATAAAAAGAGGATATAAAAACAGCACTACACTTGCATCCACTACAGACAGAACCCACGCAGACACACTGAACCAGTTCTTTGCTTGCTTTGAACATAAGAACAGCTATCCGAAAGCTGCCACTCGACCTAGGCTGGATGCCGAGGACACCCCATCAACACCAGGCCAGATCCACCCTGCGCAGGGTAAACCCAAGAAAAGCACCAGGGCCAGATGGTGTCACCAGGCACCGCAGATCAACTAACAGGAGTTTTCACCACCATCTTCAACCTCTCTACAGCAGTCTGTAGTTCCCACCTGCCTTAAGTCGACCACCATCGTCCCAGTGCCAAAGAAAACCACAGTGAACTGGCTAAATGACTTCTGCCCAGTTGCTCTAACTCCAATCACCAAATGCTTTGAGAAACTCATTGTCACTCAGATCATATCTGCCATCTCAGTGGACATTGACCAACTTCAGTTTGCCTACCGGATGAACAGGTCAACAGAGGATGCTGTGATCACAGCTCTCCACACAGCCCTCACTCATCTGGAGCAGAATAGCTCATATGTAAGGATGCTGTTTGTGGACTTCAGCTCAGCATTCAATACAGTCATCCCGCACAAACTGGTGAAAAAACTGAGTGACCTAGGCCTGGGAAGTTCACTGTGCACATGGATACTGAACTTTCTGAGCAACAGACCTCAGAATGTCAGGATGGGAGACCGCACATCCTCCACTCTCATCCTGAACACAGGAACACCACAAGGATGTGTCCTCAGCCCCCTCCTCTACTCCCTCTTCACGTACGACTGCTCCCCCATTCACACCTCCAGCACCATAGTTAAATTTGCTGATGACACCACCATAGTAGGTCTGATAACGGACAACAATGAGTCAGCCTACAGGGAGGAAGTCCAGCAACTGACAGCATGTTGTCAGGACAATAACTTAAATCAGAACCCCAGCAAGACCAAGGAACTAGTTGTGGATTTCAGAAGATCCACGCACACCGAGCCCACTGCTCTCTGCATCAATGGAGAGGAGGTTGAGAGAGTAGAGAGCTTTAAGTTCCCCGGTGTTCACATCTCTGCTGACCTCACATGGACTTCCAACACACAACACCAAGTGGGGAAGGTACAACAGAGGCTGTACTTCCTCAGGAAGCTGAAACTCTCCCACCTCCCTCAGCACCTGCTGGTGAACTTTTACAGAGCCACCATCGAGAGCCTTCTGACCTACTGCTGTGTAGTTTGGTTCGCCAGCTGTACAGCACAGGACCGGAGAGACCTACAGCAGGTGTTGAGAGAGGCTGAAAGGATAATTGGAACCTCACTACCCCCCCTTAGTGACATTTACAATAGCTGACTCCAGAAAAAGGCTACTTTCATTACAAAGGACACTACACATTTTGTTTCCCCCCCTCCCCTCCAACAAGAGATTTTACCAATTACAAACAAGACTAACAGGCTTAAATACAGCTTTTACCCTCAGGCTGTGAAAGCCATCACCCACCCCCCTAACCTGACCCATCCATCCCGATGAGCCATTACAGGACCCTCCACACCCCCCGACCCCCTGAATTGCACACTATCACTTTAGCATAAATCACTTTAACAATCTTGTAGCCTGTATGTATATACAGTGCCTTGCAAAAGTATTCGGCCCCCTTGAACTTTTCAACCTTTTGCCACATTTCAGGGTTCAAACAAAGATATGAAATTGTAATTTTTTGTTAAGAATCAACAACAAGTGGGACACAATCGTGAAGTGGAACGAAAATTATTGGATATTTTAAACGTTTTTTTAGAAATAAAAAACTGAAAAGTGGGGCGTGCAAAATTATTCGGCCCCTTTACTTTCAGTGCACCAAACTCACTCCAGAAGTTCAGTGATGATCTCTGAATGATCCAATGTTGACCTAATTGACTGAGGATGATAAACTGAATCCACCTGTGTGTAACTAAGTCTCCGTATAAATGCACATGCTCTGTGATAGTCTCAGAGTTTTGTTTAAAGCGCAGAGAGCATCATGAAGACCAAGGAACACACCAGGCAGGTCCGAGATACTGTTGTGGAGAAGTTTAAAGCCGGATGTGGATACAAAAAGATTTCCCAAGCTTTAAACATCTCAAGGAGCACTGTGCAAGCGATCATATTGAAATGGGAGTATCAGACAACTGCAAATCTACCAAGACCCGGCCATCCCTCTAAACTTTCAGCTCAAACAAGGAGAAGACTTATCAGAGATGCAGCCAAGAGGCCCATGATCACTCTGGATGAACTGCAGAGATCTACAAGGTGAGGTGGGGACTCTGTCAATAGGACAACAATCATCGTACACTGCCACAAATCTGGCCTCATGGAAGAGTGGCAAGAAGAAAAGCCATTTCTCAAAGATACCATTAAAAAAGTTTGCCACAAGCCCAACTGGGAAGACACCACATGTGGAAGAAAGAAGGTGCTCTGGTCACGAAAACTTTTAGGCCACAATGCAAAACGTTAGGTTTGGATGTAAAAGAAACACAGCTTCATCCCTGGAAACGCCACAATCCCACTGGTCCAACATGGTGGTGCAGCATCATGGTTTGGGCCTGCTTTAGTCAGCGGGAACAGGGAAGATGGTTTAAATTAAAGGGAAGATGGAGGGGGAGCCAAATACAGGACCATTCTGTAAGAAAACCTGTTGGAGTCTGCAAAAGACCTGAGACTGGGACGGAGATTTATCTTCCAACAAAACAATGATCCAAAGCATAAAGCAAAATCTACGAGAGCCGAAAACTGCTGTTCACAAACGCTCTCCATCCAACCTCACTGAGCTCGAGATGTTTTGCAAGGAAGAATGGGCAAAAATGTCATTCTCTCGATGTGCAAAACTGATAGCGACATACCCCAAGCGACTTGCAGCTGTAATCGCAGCAAAAGATGGCGCTACAAAGTATAACGCGAGGGGGCCGAATAATTCTGCAAGCCCCACTTTTCAGTTTTTTATTTCTAAAAAAAGTTTAAAATATCCAATAAATTTCGTTCCACTTCACGATTGTGTCCCACTTGTTGATTCTTCACAAAAAATTACAATTTCATATCTTTATGTTTAAAGCCAGAAATGTGGCAAAAGGTTGAAAAGTTCAAGGGGGCCGAATACTTTTGCAAGGCACTGTATATATTTCTTGTAAATAATATGTTGTAAAATTGTTAATTATTAATTATTATTATAAATTATAAAAATTCTTAATTATTCCGTTTTGTACTGCTGCTGCCTTGGAGAGGATGCTAAACCCAATTTCACTGCTTAAACATTGTTTGTAACACTGTTTACTCAGTGACAATAAATCTATTCTAATTCTAATGTACAATGCATGCAGGTATCTGAGAAGAAAAGTGTGCAGAAACTGTGAGAGGCTGTGGAAAAAAGTGTGTTTATGTGTGCTATGTTGCAAAGACGCAGTTTCAGTTTCTCTGCTCATTTCTCTGGTGTGCTGGCTTGCAAAGATGAAGTTCTCTTGTCATTACCCCTTCATGGTGTGTCAGCTTACCACCAAATATAGAAACTAATTCTCAAAAAGAAACTAGTCATCAACTGTCCCATGAAAAATGCACAGTTCTTGTGCTGCAGAGCGCACGTAATTCACCTGTGTGGGGAGTGATAAGACCTGCTTATCATCATCATCATCATCATCATCATCATCTTGGCATTTATAAAGGTCAAACATTGCTCAGCATTCAGTCTGCTTATGAGGACATGACATGGGTTTATAAAACTTACTATATTACAACAGTTAATGTATCTGGCAAGGTAATACAAGTTAAGTAGGTTAATGGTTAAGGACTTTAATAAGGCTAACAACCTCATCAGATGATGAAGGCACACTCTGAACGGACAAACATAGTTTGTGTTGCCATGGTAAGACTATTCTATAAGGAATACGTTATAACATATTCTTTAAATTCCGATGTTAAAAAAATGATTTGTTTTATTGTGTTCTATTCTAGAATCCTGTAAGAAGCGTCTTCAAAATCTGCCTTCATCATACAACATTTTGATACACAAATGACTATTAATGAGTAAATAATTAGGCAAACTAATTGGGCGACTTCTAGTGATTTTCTGAGCATGCTTTTCCCTGAAAAGAGTAGGTAACACTGAGCTGAGCCACATCTCTAGATGACAGGGTAGGCAGCACAACTCAAGCACAGGCCTTGTTAAGTGACACCTTGGCTTGGAGCAAAATGTAGCGATGTAGCTCCGTATTACTAACGCTGTCAGTGCGGGTCAGTTCCTAATGTCTGCAGATAGCAAAAATATTCTGCTGCTCTCTAGGTGTATGACTCATCCCACATAGAATGATAGCTCCTCTAATACAGCAGCTGTTGGAGTCACCTGTACCACTACAGCAATCCTCAGGAGTGCTCCACTTGTAAAAGAACTAATGTGAAACGTGCTAAAAAGCCCAGCAGAATGAAGTGTGAGAACCGTGGCAGGCAGTCTGGCCAGTTCCCTAATCTTCCACATCGAGTGATCATGAATTCTGAGTACAGACAGCTAGAGCACTACTTTCCAGTTTTATGACTTGGTCTACAAACCTGGTTCCTGAATTGCTTCTCAGCTTAAATGTGGGAGTTCTTGTGGATCACTTCCTTTTAACCCACCCTAGAGATTAATCTCGTATTGTAGGAGGTCTGGCCAGGGCGAGTGGTTGAATCTAAAATGTCTCTACTCCTTATGAAGTTCACTACTGCATATGCAGCCTGGTCCGTTGTGTTAGCAATGGTATAAATTACCATATATAATTAATTATTTTCAGTTTCTTTAATATAATACAACCAAAAATTACAGGAAAATTGCATGCAGTATTAAAAACCTTAAAATAAATCCAAAAAAACAGCTTCTATAGGCAACAGTGGCATTTTTGAAAGGATAGCAGCCAGCCAAGTTTGAAATATTTTGGTCCAGTCATGAACAACATGTTAGATATGATCATTATACCATTTGCTAATACAACAAATGAATTGTGGCCTAAGACTTTTGCCCAGTACTGTACATTTACAGGCATAGTTATACTTAACAACTCCTGTTTGATGTGGCCACACAATCACCTATGACATGTTCTTAGGATTTCTGTCTTCTCTGACCAACAAATAAAAAAATAGATCCAGGGAGCTCCATCTATATGAATGACGTGAATGTAATAACTTTCTACCCCAGTTTATTTCAGTCTGACCATTTCATATTCACTTCTGCATAGTCCATGTAAAGCTGTCAGTATTTGCAGAAGAAATGGGCATGACAGGATGAATCATTTCGGGCAGAAATTAGGTGCCAGGGTTCAGTTAGGTTCTTTTAAACTATGACAAAGTGCCCACAGTGGAACAGTCTTAGACTGGGAAGTGAAGAGTAATGCATAAAAGCAGCGAGTGCACAAAGTAGAGCCAATTTAACTGGACACATTCATTTTTTCCAAAAGTCTGTAACAGCTGCTTTATGTTCTGTGAAACAGGTAGTTGAGCAAAATGTACGTTGGCTGGACATTACAATAGACACATGGTCTTTTTAGGCTACTGTAGAAATTCATAGTCAGATTGCTGCTTTCATTTACAGTATTGTCTTGAATGAGAAACCTGGACTGTTAAGGACTGGAACCGTATTGTCAATTCCAGGTTCTGTTTGGGATCAGAGAACAGCCAGATTCGAGTATAGAGGCCTCGTGGTGCGCGCTTCAATCCTGCCTTTGTTGTGAAGTGACACATTGCCCCAACTGGTAGTGTGATGATCTGGGGAGCAATTTGACAGTGGGTCACCTCTAGTAGTGATACGAGGGACACCAACAACTCAGCAATATGTGCAGGACATGTGTTGCCTCTCAAGGCAGGGCTTCAAACTGGCATTTTTCAGCAGGATAATGCTTGCCCACACACAACAAGGGCTTCACAAGAATGTCTCTGTTGACACTTGCTTGGCCTGTCTGGCTGATAGATTTAACACCAAATCGATCATTTATGGAAGCAACAGCTATGGGCAAATGTGTCACAGGATACCATAATGAACCTGTATGCCTCATGCCCAATGGTATCTCATCTTATATAGCCTAGAGGTGGCCTAACAGAGTAACTAGAGCCTCCTTTCAATTGTACAGCTTAGATTTTGTAATCACATACATATCATCATTACATTCATACATATAAGGTTTCATTCGATCCCAACAACTCCTTGGTGCATTATATTTTGCCAACAAGTGTATACACAAGAGAATGATACCTGGCTAGAAGAAACCTGACTAACAGGGGTTGAAGAGACTAAACTTTATAGACATGTATCTCTGATTCCGAGGCAATTGGAAACACAATTAATTACAAACATTTAACCTTTCAGTCTAAAGGCCTTTAAATGCCATTTCTGCCCGTGATAAATGTCACTCAGTCCAACATTGTGAATATCTTCAACATATCCCACTGTACACCCCGGGTTCATGACTCCTAACAATAGACCCATGGAGATTTAAGAACTAGGTATGAACTAAAAATGTCCTCTTTTAAACAACACACTATGGGCCATAGGTTTAGAAAAGCAATAGCGAAACAAAAAAAGTGCTTTTATTACAGGACGTTTCCTAATATCTTCAAAGTGATGGTATGAAGCGTTTTCTCAGAGAAATGTGGGTGGAAATATATGAACATTATTTGAATCAGTTATCTGCTGTGTAAAATAAACCAGGTCAAATGAAAACAAAACCTAACCAAACTTAAGTGGCTTTACACCTCAGACTGGTGAGAAATCTGAAATTAAATGTTTACATATTGTACTGAACCAAGTTTTAGTGAAAGAGATCATTCACGTGGCTGCAAGTTCTGGACCTTGATACAGAGCACCAAGCCACGGTTGTTGGCCATGAGGAAACACTATTGGGTAAAGCCAGCAGGCTTATTGGAAGGTTCTAAAGAAGGGCCTTCCTTAAAGAGATATATGGATATACAGCATTTTATATATAATAGTGAATGATTGTACTCATTGATCTTGATGCACAAATGAAGAGAGAGATACTTGGGCAAGTGTATTTTTACTATGAACTCCAAGTGGAGTTTGATCCTAGGACCTAGTGTTGATAAGACATGTACTTTCTCAAGGTGTTTCAAGGTAAGAAGCGTGACAAACAGAGCAGGTATGCTTATGAGAAGCAGTCACAGAGAAAAGGTGGGAAGACAGACAACACTGAATTCCAAAATGATGCCTACCAACAATGAGGGACTCAAAATGGTGTCTAGCAACAATGAGACACCTAAAATGGCATCCACAAACTGAGATGGTTCTCTCAAGCTCCCAAACCCATATTACTTTCCTTTGCTTTTTTAAAGAGACACCTTAAATGTGATCATTTCCTTCATAATATCCTCAAGAGATGCTTACTTCAGCTCTTAATATAGATTAGTTTCAACTGTCTTTGGTTCAGAACTGAAGTGTTTATCTTCAGGTTAACACTTCTTTGTGGCTAGCTTAAATGACCACTCTTTATTCTTTTTCACTTTTATGTTCCAACCTTACTTTATCTCTTTAATCTTTCAGAGCACTCCACCAAATTTACATCATTAAACTCATTTGGACTTTGTTTACTCTCAGCTTTCTAAACTCTAGATCTTTCTTCTTAGACATCTCTTTAGCATGCATTAGCATTCAGTGCTTTCTTTTGTGCCTCGCTTTAACAAGATAATTGCTCACTCACACACACAATACCCTAAGGCTACCCATCTACAAAAGGGCAGCAATAAACAACAGCTTTGTCAAGCCTTTTATAAACTGACCTACAGGTGTAAGAAGTTTGGTGCTGATTAGCCTACAAGGCATTCTGGGAAATGTAGTTTCCACAAGCATGACAAGCCAGCTTGCACTAACTCTCTGTTGCCCTCTCTGGTTAGAGGTGGCAGTGCAGAGCTGGCTCACTGATCAATCAATAGAAGAAGCCTGCTGCCCCTAGTGTTTGCACCAGCACCCTGCGACCCATGACAAATAGTGAATCAAAATAGTTGACTGAGTTCAAGTTAAATAGATGTGTTGTTTATAACAATTAACATTTTCATACCACAGGTGACCTGATCATTAGGAGGGCATTAATAAGTCCTTTGACCCCTAAGAGCATGTTCTGGAAATTATATCTAATCTTTCATGTTTCTACTTTTCATATTTCAAACAGACTGATACTTAGTTGCTTCTTTAGTTGAATTGTGGCAAACTTTTATCTGAAACTGAAACAGGGCCAGAAGCAGGTGCAGGAGCAAAGCTTGGCTGTCATCAAGGAATAGAGTTCAGGCTATGTGGTTGACATGGAAACGACTGATAATGGGCTCAGCTTCACAAATTGCGGGGCTATGGCTAAGTGACAAGCCATAACTCCCATGTTCAACTTTCATGTACCTGTGACGGGAAGTCTAATCATGAGAGCTCAAATCTAAAATGATTGTAAAGGCATGTAGTGAGATACCGTATTTTTCGGACCATAAAGCACATCGGATTATAAGACGCAATATCAACGATCGACTGCTAACGGGTATATTTTCATACATAAAGCGCATCGGGTTATAAGGCGCATGAAATGAAACAAAACACTTAAGTTCCCTCGGAAACTCAGTTTGGTCTTCTTTACCTGGAGCAGGGCGTCTTCTTGTTTCCTCCACTTCCGTACCATTGATTCGTTAATGTTGAATTCTCTCGCAGCTGCTCTATTTCCATGTTGTACTGCGTGACCGATAGCGTTGAGTTTGAAATCCGCTTCGAAAATGAATGAATGAATGCACGTACCCTAATGCTGAGGCACATACCGTATTATTCCGCGATGCTGCGCACTACGGTTGCCGTAAGCTTCGTAACTTACCAAGGCCGTGCTAAAACATTTTGACAGATTTATGAGCGCCGTGTACCATCTACAATTGGTTCTAGGTCAGAAAGCATAATCAGAATTAATTCATACATTAGACGCACCGCATTTTAAGGCGCACTGTCGATTTTTGAGAAAGTTAAAGGATTTTAAGTGCGCCTTATGGTCCGAAAAATGCGGTAAGTCTTAGCCTGGGTGATGGATGTGTTTGCCTTCCAGACATGAGTTCTACTCTTTTTTTGGTGTATAGGAAATTTGTGTGGCTTCTTTTAACTACAGCTATGTTGGACCAGTGAAATATTTGATTCTTCGTTTCAAGAAAATTAATAGGAATTTGTGTTTGTAATGATGATTAATGATTTGACTAACACTCCGTGTGGAGGAAATGAATCCAGCTGCAGTAGGGCGTTAGTGGATACACTAAAAGTAGATTAAAAGGTAATGTCTAAATTTTGCCACAATGGTGTAATCATATTCATTGCTCATATCCAGTAGACTAAATAAGCTAAATACAAGACCGTGCAAAAGACTGCAACAATCCCAGCACAAGTGTCCCACGTCCTACTTAGACAAAACCACCAACACAGCCATCTACATCGACTATACAAGGTCTCTGAATAACTTAATGTAGCTTTCTGGTCTCACCCAGAGGAGTACAAGTTTATCATTTGTGCCTGGATCCTTTTAAGGTTTTGCTTAAAACTGCTCATTTGTGGTCTAGAATCAGCTTTCTGTGAAGCTGCTTTGTGGCAAAACATGACACATCAAATCACATGACGGATGGAAGTCACACATCAATCAGTGAAATCCGGCAGTGAAAACGGTTAACAAAGGTCTTTCAGGCAACTCTGCTTCAAAGGATCGTGGCATTCCTGCAATGGACCTTGATCAGCTGCTTGCAACAATTCCTGCCTTCTCCAAGCTACGAAGAATGAAATACTAGAGTGAGACCTGAAACTGATCAATGTTTAAAGCATCGACAGTCTTTTGCAAGAGTTAAGCAAGACACCAGAATATTTGTCAACTTTGTTTGATGGGACTTTTTGCCCTAACACTGCCATTTCGAGTACCATACCAAATGACACTGTGCAATATCTTTTTAACCCAACACTGGGTTAGATGCATAACATTCTGAAAGCACGAGTGAACACTACCATCAACACAGCATCCAAAGCGTAAACTTATACCCATGACTGTTACGGGGGTGCGCCATTTAGAAAAATGACGAACCCCAAAAACCAAATAAGAAGGACGGGACCCAAGTGCAGTTAGCTCCAGATGGTTTTATTGAACTGAAATTAACTTAAATAAATTAAACTAAATAAAGAAACACAATTGGATTAAATAACAGAAATAATGAAAGTCTCTGTGTGCGTGTGCAAAGGCAGCGAATATGCGAGCTGCATACACACACACAGAGACGTAACAGCGCCCTTGAAATAAAGAGCGGAAACGAAAGAAAAGCGGAGGGGAATTCCTCTTTGCTTGCGTCAGAACCGCGCGCACACACGCACACTCAGGCTGCGTGCACACACGCACACCCAGGCTGCGTCAGCAGCTCCACACAAGCAGAGCGGGGAGAGGGAGAAGCGGAGCCGCAGTTAGAGCGAGCAGCGCCGGGAGAGCGGGAAGCAGGCAGGCGCAGAGGAGCTGGTGGTATAAAAACAGCGCAAAAGCACTACTTCTACTCTGCCTAAGTCCCTACGAAGATTTTACCTCACGTCTCCCGACGCTACGAAATCGTGTACTCTTTCGCGAGTACAGATTACCGCTAAACCCTGAAATAAATAAAAGCCGAGAAATCAAAAGCAGGAAAAAAAGGGGGAGAAGTGCGGAGGCTCTAAAAAGAGCGAAAGAGAAGACGTGTGAGGTCTCTGTGAGACGTGTGAGGTCTCTGTGAGCACGCTTTGCCAGCGAGTCCTTTTTGCAAGGATCGGGTACGGAGCGTGCTGTGGTGAATGATCCGACAGCCTAGCTGTGGCAATGCGGACTTAAATAGCCCAAAAGGCAGCAGCTGAGGATCATTAGGCCGCAATCAGACCACTTACTGGACGGGAGGAGGCTGATTACCGAAGCTGCCAGGGATGTCACCGGCAAAGGTAGCTCAAAGCTACCCCTAGCGGCCAACGGTGGCACCCCTGACAGTACCCCCCCCCCAAGGGGCGGCGTCCCGACGCCCCTAAGCGCATACCATCGCGCCTATGGCTTGCCGAACACGCTCGGGATTGAGCGTCTGGCGTATGGGGAGACCCTGGTAGGCAGGGCAAACCCCCAGCAAGGGACTGAACGGAACGGGGGGACAGGTGCTGGCAGGTCCGGCGCCTACAGCAGGCCGAGTGACCCACATGCTGGTCTCGGAGACCACACCGAGGACCGCTGGCTGAGCAACTGGACTCAGCAGCTCAAATGCAGAGCCCGGCAACTCAGGAGTAGAGTTCGAGGCCAGCGGCTCAGGGACAAAACCCAGGACTGGCAACTCCTGGGCGGAGGTTGGCTGTTTGAGGACGGAACCCGATACTGGCGGAGAAAGAGCCGGATCGTACCCGCTGAGGCCAACAAAAAAGGCCGGGGCCAGGGATCTGGCCAATCGCACAGATGCCAAGGACCTCAGGGACATGGCCAACAATGGCGACCACGGCGACGCAGGGATCGGTCGCGGTGACCGTGGTGTGGGGATCGGGACCTGAGATCGCGGCGCAGGGGTCGGTCTTGACCGAGGCGCGGGGATCGGGAGCAACGGCCGCGGCGCAGGAAGCGGTCTTAAAGACCGAGGCACAGGAGTCGGCGGCAACGACCGGTGTGCAAAATACCCAGGCGTGGAGCTTTCCTGCTCAGACGCGGGGGTAGGCGGCACAATGAGCACCTGCACAGGGCCGGGCAACGCTGAGTGTCCTACCGTGGAGTCTTGCTGCTCAAACATAGGACCAACTTGCGTGGCAAACCCAGGTACAGTGCCAGGGGGCGTCAAATGCTCAAGCACAGGGTCTGACTGCCCAGGTGCGGAGCTCAAATGCGCGACGAGCCCAAGTTCAAAGCTGGGGGGCGCTGTGCGCTCGTTCTTCCAGCTTGAGCGTTCAGTGCGCTCGTGAACAGGACTAGGTGGCGCTGTAAGCCTCTCCGTGGAGTCTTTGTGCTCGAACACGGGGCTGCATGCGTGGCGGACCAAGGACCGGGCCTAGGGGGGCTAATCACTGAAGCACGGGGTCTGACTGCCCAAGTGCGGGTTTAATGCGCAAAGGCTCCTGTCGAGGCCAGGCGGCGCAAATGCCCAGCGTGGAATTCCTTGCTCAGACGCGGGACTTACGGGCACGGCCCAGGCACAGGTCTATGAGCACAAAATCTATCAAGCACGGGTTAACTGCCCAAGTGCAGGGTCAGAAATACGTGGTCAGGCCAGGTTCAGGACCAAGAGGCGCTGGCTGCTGGTTAACGACCTAGGCAGTCTCAAGGCGGATCGGTCTTCGGGACCAGTATGAATCTTTTCCTGGCCTGGGGAATGAAACTCACTCCAAGGCCGGTCAATACAGCTCAGGATTGAGGAGGCGGTTCGAGTGGTTCAAGATCGTCTGCACGTCCTCGGTGAGAGCCAGAGTGGAAGTAGGTTGAGGGCCTGATCATTAAACCCGGAGGGACCGGCTAGGGTATTAAACTCCCCCAAAAACTCCAGAACGGACCTGGGACCTTGTCTGAGATCGAGGATCCCAGGGAGTCTTGGAGGATTCACCTGCAACCGAGGGGTCCTCTCGGTGCGAAGAATTGTATCATGTGACCGGGGCGCAGGGATCGAAGTGAAAGTTTGTGGCGCAGGTAGCGGTCTACGTGATCGAGGCTCAGGGGTCGGCGGCAACGACCGGTGCGCTAAACACCCAGACGTGGAGCTTTCTTGCTCAGACGTGGGGGTAGGTGGCGCAATGGGCTCCTGTACGGGGCCAGGCGGCGCTATATGCCTCTCCGTGGAGCTGTATGGCTCAGACACGGGGCTTGTGTGCGCGGCGGGCCCAAGTACAGGCCCAGGGAGCGCCATACGCTCAGGCACGGGGTCTGACTGCCCCGGTACGGAGCTTGAAAGTGCGTCAAGCCCAGGTTCACCACTGGGGGGTGCTGTGCGCTCACTCTTCCAGCTTGAGCGTTTAGTACGCTGGTGAACGGGGCTAGGCGGCACTGTAAGCCTCTCCGTGGAGCCTTTGTGCTCGAACACGGGGCTTAAAGGCGCATAAGGTTTCTGTACGGGGCCAGGCGGCGCGAACTGCCACACCGTGGAGTCTTCGTGCTCAAACACGGGGCTTGTGTGCGCGGCGGGCACAGGTACAGGCCTAGGGGGCACCAAACGCTCAGGCACGGGGTCTGATTGCCCTGGTGCGGAGCTTGAAAGCGCGTCAAGCCCAGGTTCACCACTGGGGGGCGCAGTGCGCTCACCCTTCTGGTTAGAGCGTGTAGTACGCTGGTGAACGGGGCTAGGTGGCGCTATAGACCCTGGCATGAGACCGGGTGGACTTGAGCCGTAAAGGATACTATCCGCCCTCTTCCTCGCACGCTGATCGAGGCGGGTCTCCGCCAATCTGGCCAGCTCGATCAGGTGGTCAAAGGAAGAGGCGGGTGGAAGGAAGCACAGCTCAATGTCCACATCATGATTGAGCCCTGATCTAAAGGGCTCCATGAGGACCGGTCCTTGCAGGCCGCTCTGTGCGGCCAGGGTACGAAATTCAGCCACATATTCCTGTACCTTCCGAAAGCCTTGCGTAATATCAAGCATATCGATAGGTTCGGGGTCAGGAATAAGTGGCTGAGGGTCAAGACAGGCTATGCCGCACTGTAGTCCTGTTTGATCCCTAGAAAAATGCCGGCGTTGACGGCGCCGTGGGCTGGGCGATTTGGGAGGGCCAGGATGTAAAAAATCCTCACCATGAGAATAGGAACCGTTCTCAGCTTCCGGATAGGCGAAATCCTCAGCCTGAGGATAAGAGGAGTCCTCAGCTTCAGGACAGAAAAAATCATCAGCGACATGGCCAGTGTCGCTGAACTGCTCCCAAAAAGCCAGCCGTGACCCGGGTAGCGAAACCCGCCGTCTACGGCATCTGGGGACCTCCATATTGGAGGTCCCGGAGCTAACGCTGGGTCCCCTGGCTGGGCGGATCATTCTGTTAGGGGGGTGCACCATTCAGGGAAATGACGAACCCCAAAAACCAAATAAGAAGGATGGGACCCAGTGCAGTTAGCTCCAGATGTGTTTTATTGAAACGAAATTAATTAATAAATTAAAATAATAAAGAAAACACAATGGATAAATAACAAGAAATAATTGAAACTCTCTGTGTGTGTGTGCAAAGCAGCGAATTGCGAGCTGCATTTACACACACACAGAGAAGTAAACAGCGCCTTGAAATAAAGGAGCGGGAACGAAAGGAAAGCGGAGGGGAATCCCCTTCTGCTTGCGTCAGAGCCGCGCGCACACGCGCACACCCAGGTGCGCGGCACACGCGCACACCCAGGCTGCGCGCACCACGCGCACACCAGGCTGGTCAGAAGCTCCAAACAAGCAGAGCGGGGAGAGGGAGAGCGGAGCCGCAGTTAGAGCGAGCAGCGCCGGGAGAGAGGGAAAGCAGGCAGGCGCAGAGAGTGGAGGGAATCAAAACAGCGCAAAAAACACTTCTTCTACTCTGCCTAAGTCCCTACGATGATTTTACCTCGCGTCTCCCGACGCTACGAAATCGTGCACTCCTTCACGAGTACAGATTACCGCTAAACCCTAAAATAAATGAAAGCCGAGAAAACAAAAGCAGGAAATAGGGGGAGCAGCGCGGAGGCTCTAAAAAGAACAAAAAGAGACGTGTGAGGTCTCTTTGAGCACGCTTTGCCAGCGAGTCCTTTTTGGCAAGGATCGGGGCTTACGAAGCGTGCTGGGGTCGAATGATCCGCCAGCTACTGCCTGTGGCAATGCGCTTAAATAGCCAAAGGCAGCAGCTGAGGATCATTAGGCTGCAATCAGCCACTTTACTGACGAGGAGGCTGATTACAGAAGCTGCCAGGGATGTCACCGGCAAAGGTATCTCAAAGCTACCCCTAGCGGCCAACGGTGGCACCCCTGACATGACTCCCTCCAAGAAATACTTAACACTGTGGTTCTTCAGTTGCAAGCACACATTAACAATCACACACACTGTAGAACCAAAATATAAATTCACATGAAGGTATATAAACTGGCTGCATACAACCAAGAGAGAGCAAGCCCACTTGAAGAAACATTAATTTCCAGAACAGGAAATGCAATATCACCTTTTAAACACTCTAAAAATTAAAATAGGTAAATCCAGCATAGCGATACTAGCAGGATGCCTGTTCTAAAAGAGTCTGTGCTGAAGACACAGACTGTATCTTAGTTCGTACTGTAGTTCAAAAGTAAATCAATATTCATGACCAAAAAAAATATATAAAAAAACCCATCAAAGTGTGATGTAAATCATATTTATGGCATTAAAAAAATACATGCTAATCCTTTTTTAAATTTGTCCAGCTGTTTACATCTGCAATGTCCAAAGTTAAAAGACAGTTTTGTATTTCCTATTAAAATGTATTATAATTGTTAAGACCTCAGTTGTTAAAACAAACTGACGTTAATCTGATGATCGTGATTTATTGTTGCTTAACTTTTCACTGAATCACTGTCCTTTGTACAAAATTTGTACATCTCGCACCCAACGGACATACTGTTGTCATAAACATAAGAAAAATCACAAACAAATGGTCAATATGCTTTGCTAGGAAAAGTGGGGGCAGCCCAATACTTGAACTGATGCTTCATTGATCCCATCCTCCAGCCAGGAGGAAATCGATCACAGTAGATCATCGTTAAGAATGCATCAGTCCCCCAATGGTGCTCAAATGTGATAGGAGGCTTTTCAGAATGAGGATACAGAATGAGGGTTTGTTATATTGGATTGTTTTCTTTCTAGCATATACTGCAAGCTTGTTGTTTCTAGTCTATCAAAGTCCAAAGAAAATACAACATTAATAATAACTGATAAATGCAATAAAGTAAAAAAAAAATGCATAAATGATAAATGCCCTGTGGTATCTGGCACCAAGATGTTAGGAGCAGAACCTTACAAACTTAAAAACTTAGCATCCATGGATCTGACTTGTATGTCCAGTAAATCCCACAGATGCTTGATCGGATTGAGATCTGGGGAATTGGATGCCAAGCCAACACCTTGACATCTTTGTCATGTTCCTTAAAACATTCCTGTACAATCTGTGCAGTGTGGAAATATGAATTATCCAATAAATTAATGCGATTATATTTTAAAAATGGTGTGTTTCATGTTGCCAACGAACTCATGTTTAAAAACAAATGAAGTCTATCATGACAAATATTGCCTCTTCTTTTATCCACCACAGCATAAATTACACCTACAGTGGGGCAAAAAAGTATTTAGTCAGCCACTGATTGTGCAAGTTCTCCTACTTAGAAAGATGAGAGAGGTCTGTAATTTTCATCATAGGTACACTTCAGCTATGAGAAACAAAATGAGAAAAAAATTCAGAAAATTACATTGTAGGATTTTTAAAGAATTGAATTGTAAATTATGGTGGAAAATAAGTATTTGGTCAATAACAAAAGTTCAACTCAATACTTTGTAACATAACCTTTGTTGCCAACGACAGAGGTCAAACGTTTCCTGTAAGTCTTCACCAGATTTGCACACACTGTAGCTGGTATTTTGGCCCATTCCTTCATGCAGATCTCCCCCAGAGAAGTAATGTTTTGGGGCTGTCGCGGGTCAACACCAACTTTCAACTCCCTCCAGAAATTTTCTATGGGGTTGAGGTCTGGAGACTGGCTAGACCACTCCAGTACCTTGAAATGCTTTTTACGGAGCCACTCCTTCGTTGCCTGAGCGGTGTGTTTGGGATCATTGTCATGCTGGAAGACCCAGCCACGTTCCATCTTCAATGCTCTCACTGATGGCTTAAAATCCCATGATACATGGCCCCGTTCATTCTTCCCTTACCACGGATCAGTCGTCCTGTCCCCTTTGCAGAAAAACAGCCCCAAAGCATGATGTTTCCACCCCCATGCTTCACAGTTGGTATG
>JAJAGP010006303.1:0-23027 GCA_025084515.1 Ancistrus triradiatus | reverse complement strand
ATTTTGCGCTCTCGTTTTTTGATTTTGCGCTCTGGTATTAAAGATAGTGTTCTCACTCCATACTGCTCTCCAAAAAGAACATTGCTGCTCGTCTGCAGTTTGCTAAAGATCACGTGGACAAGCCAGAACGCTATTGGAAGAATGTTTTGTTGACGTACATACGTACATATACAACCCCAAATCAGAAAAAACTGGGACAGTATGGAAAATGCATATAAAACACACACAGTGTTTCTTACATTTACTTTGACTTTTATTTCATTGCAGACAGTATGAACATGAGATAGGCCCTATGTCATGTTTTTTCTGGTCAACTTGATTTAATTTGTTAATAAACACCCATTCCAAATAATAATAACAATAAAAAGTTGCTAAAGTAATTACCACTTTATAATGTTGCCATCCCTTCTCACAACACTTAATTTTTTTTTTGGCACCAATGATACCAAGTGATGAAATGTTTCAGGCGTTATTTTGTTCTATTATTGTGCTCTATGCTGCCGGCTAGGCACCGGCTTTCTCGCGACCCTGACCTGGATTGAGCGGATAAGAAAATAAATGAATGAATGAATGAAGGAACATAAGGAACATAATATACTATTGTAAGGAACATAATATACTTGGACACAAAACACGAAAGCACTGTCCCTCTTGCAGTTTAGTAGGCTATATTATCCACAATATAAAGTTTATATGACTATATGGGTTATTTGTAAGCTTTTCACTTAGATCGATTCGTTTTTGCTTCCTACCTGTATAACATGTCCCAGAAGCCAGTTAGCAGGTGGACCGGGGAACTGCTCGAAGGCTCGCTTCCATTTCTTCTTGTTAATGGTCCATTTCAATAATAGCGCTGTAATGCAGACTATACTCACGACTGCAAAGACATGATAAAAGTTAAAAGCTTCCAAGTTTAACTTTGCAAGCCTCCCGAAATAATCATAAGGATACATGGTTCCGCACGCCACCACTTCGACTCTGACGAGCCTCTTTTAACACCTGTCCTGATGCCTCCACACACCTTTGTACAGACTTAGACAGACGGGCAGACAATTTGAATTGTTTCGTTCGTCAGCGATTCATTTTAACGAGTCAACTATATGAACGACTCATGCGAGCTGGCACAGAGATCACGGATTCTTTCGATATGGCTCAGATTGTTCTAACCTTACAATATGCTCGAGAAGAGTTCTCACCGTGTTGATTTGTGATAACAGCGCGGCATGTTTTTTTTTTTTTAAACACCAAAACGGTATCGGCAAATAACAAGCTTTATGCACACAAACACATACATATATTATCGCAATAATCCTAATCTTCTTTTCCTTTCGGCTGTTCTCATCAGGGGTCTCCCCAGCAGATCATATGTCTCCATCTTTCCCTGTCATGAACATCCTCCTCTGTCACACCAACCATCTGTGTCCTCCTTCACAGCATCCAGAAACCTTCTCTTTGGTCTTCCTCTGCTCCTTCCTCTTCGCCTCCTGTCTGGAACCGTATGGTCTGAGCACTGACAGGCTGACCCCCCACCTCTTCAATCTCTGCAGCAATGCTGACAGCACTCCTACGGCTATCTTTCAAAGACAGCATTTGGATGTGACGCTGAGCATGTGCACTCAGCTTCTTTGGGCGACCAACTCGAGGTCTGTTCTGAGTGGACCCTGCTCTTTTAAAACACTGGATAATCTTGGCCACTGTGCTGCACCTCAGTTTGAGGGTGTTGGCAATCTTCTTGTAGCTTTGGCCATCTTCATGTAGCGCAACAATCTGTCTTTTAAGATCCTCAGAGACTTCTTTGCCATGAGGTGCTATGTTGGAACTTTCAGTGACCAGTATGAGAGCGTGTGAGAGCTGTACTACAAAATTGAACACACCTGCTCCCTATGCACACCTGAGATCTAGTAACATTGACGAGTCACATGACATTTTGGAAGGAAAATGACAAGCAGTGCTCAATTTGGACATTTAGGGGTGTAGTCTCTTAGGAGTGTACTCACTTTTGTTGCCGGTGGTTTAGACATTAATGGCTGTATATTGAGTTATTTTGAGGGAAGAATAAATTTACACTGTTATATAAGCTGCACACAGACTACTTTTCATTGTGTCAAAGTGTCATTTTGTCAGTGTTGTCCCATGAAAAGATATACTTAAATATCTGCAGAAATGTGAGGGGTGTACTCACTTTTGTGATACACTGTATAAACCATTTGTAGCAGAGCAGAGTAGGGAATGGTTACAGTTGTGTAGCAACAACTCATTGTTGTGGACTTACTATTTGGTTGGAGGTACTATCATTTTATTTGATACTTTTATTTATTTTATTTGTTTACTGTTGTAAAAATGTTGTATAAAAACAATAGATCACTGTGTCATTGCTGTGATTATCTATGGCTCTCGCCTTCAACACATGCCTGTGACCTTCACTCACACTTAATCCCTCTTGTGTTCTATTGCTTAAATAAAACAGCCAAATTAGCAATTAAATGCTAAAATATATGAAATAACGTAAATCCATGTGGTGCTAGGGCGAGGCAAAAACATGATAAAGATATTTTAAGTAGCAGGAAAGTTGGAATAAAGGTATGAAGACTTGTCATTCATACAATTTTCAACGAAATGTAAATCCACTTCTAGCCTGGATACATGATGAGATATGATTGGGCACTGGAGGCAAGCAGGTTCTGTATGGTATCCTGTGGTACATTAGCCCACAGATGTGGCAGTTGGGCCTGTAGATCCTCATCCATTAGATCAGGATTGGGGCAGTGTGTTGTTCCACAGCAAAGGCAGGATTGAAGCACAAAAATATTTACTAGGGACTAACCTGAGTGGAGAACACGACGCACCATGCCCAAACTCAGGGTTTTCAGGTGCTCTCCAAGGCTGCATATTTGCCATTCTACTACATCTAAAGGTATTCTATTGGATTCAGACCAGATGACTGGTCAGTGAAGAACTCACTGTCATGTTCATGAAACCAGTTTTCCTAGTGACATGGTGCATTATCATGCTGTGTCCACGATGCTGTGGCATTCAAGCATAAAAGACATTCTGAGGGGACTAGTCTGTAGGAGCAATGATTCTTAAATCATCAGGTAGATTTTCATCAATGAAAACTAAAAAAAGAGGGAACTGCTGACCTACATAGATTTAAGAAGTGTGCTAATGCAAACGAGTCTATTCAGGGTTAGGATTGTAGGTAATAAGTTTGTGTAGGTTCAACAAATACATGTTTCATAAACAGCCACCTGTGTTATCTGAAATTCATTCAAAGTATGTAATACTTGCAAGTTGTCACTAGAGGGAAGCATTTTCCTAAATAAAAGTCCTCCCTTAAATATATTTGATGTTAGTTTTAAAATAGCTGTGATGTAATTAATTTGTTTGACACTGTTTTATATTCTGTTAGCAGTTTTTCTCTCGTGTTGCAGTTACAATGGCGTTTTATCTGAACATTAAACAAGCTTCACTGTTAGTTTCCATAAATAAAAGGTCAATGGCTTATTTTTTGCCCCATATCTTCAGCTATGTGCAGTTTAATAGTAAGGAGAAGTCACACTACAAGTTGTTTTTCACATTTTAATCCTTATTTTTTCCCTGGGTCGCAGGGGCTACATTGGCCCTTGTCCCCAGAGACCATGGTACGGCCTCCTCTTACATGAACACAGCCAGTCGTGCATGTGTCCCAACAAGCCTGTAAGGCATCACTGGGACTTGACCCAGGTAGCATTTTTGACAGCTGAAAAACCCGAGAGCCTAGACTTCAACTACCGCAATGGACTTAAATGAACGCCATTATGGGTAATGTGAGATGAGTAGTGTTGACTGCAGTGAAAGACCAACATGTTTATGAAAAGAAATAAAAAGTGTTCATAAAGATATGAAATGAATCTTGAAATGTAAAAGGTGGATTTTCTCTCTTTAAAGCTTCAGAGTGGATTTTCTCTAGCTACACAGAGCCTTTTATTAGAACCTCACTCAAGTGTTTATTGATTTAAACATTTATATTGGTGCTTGAAAGTTTGTAAACCCTTTAGAATTTTCTATCTTTCTGCATAAATATGACCTAAAACATCATCAGACTCTCACACGAGTCCTAAAAGTAGATAAAGAGAACCCAGTTAAACAAATGAAACAAAAATATTATACTTGGTCATGTTCAAACACACGTTTGTGGAAGTGTATGATGGCACAAACAAAGGAGATTTCTGTTGACCTCAGAAAAAGAGTTGTTGATGCTCATCAGGCTGGAAAGGGTTACAAAACCATCTCTAAAGAGTCTGGACTCCACCAATCCACAGTCAGACAGATTGTGTACAAATGGAGGAAATTCAAGACCATTGTTACCCTCCCCAGGAGTGATCGACCAGCAAAGATCACTGCAAGTGCAAGGCCTGTAATAGTTCGCAAGGTCACAAAGGATCCCAGGGTAACTTCTAAGCAACTGAAGACCTCTCTCATATTGGCTAATGTTAATGTTCATGAGTCCTCCATCAGAAGAACACTGAACAACAATGGTGTGCATGGCAGGGTTGCAAGGAGAAAGCCACTGCTCTCCAAAAAGAACATTGCTGCTCGTCTGCAGTTTGCTAAAGATCACGTGGACAAGCCAGAAGGCATTTGGAAGAATGTTTTGTGGACAGATGAGACCAAAATAGAACTTTTTGGTTTAAAAGAACAGCGTTCTGTTTGGATAAAGGAAAACACTGCATTCCAGTATGAGAACTTTATCCCATCTGTCAAAAATGGAGGTGGTAGTATCATGATTTGCACCTGTTTTGCTGCATCTGGGCCATCATTGATGGAACAATGAATTCTGAATTATATCCAAGTTTGTGAACTTTCAAACACCACTGCACTGTTGATCTAGCTTTTATGTTTTGCTTTTGTATCACAAAAAACTCAGCAAAGTCAAAAATATTTTCTTGTTTTCTTGTTTGGTGCTTATGTTTGGCATAGTACATTATATTTTACAATATTGTCTTAAGTGTAATGGTTGTTTACCATGTGAAATTATGCATACGTAAAAGGTTAAATATGGTAGGATGTTCACACAACAGATTTTATTCTATTAAGATCAACAATTAGTTAGAACAAGACAGTCAAACCATGGTTCTATCGAACTATGACAGAGTTACATTAGAAGGAGTTTTTCTTCTTCTTACACACCAAATTAGGCCTCTAAAGCCCCATGTAAGCAGCTGATCAGGTGTAGGTGTAGTGTTGTTGTCTGAAATCTCTCACTCTTTATTTAGAATAAGACATATGCTAAACATACAAACATTATTAAACATAAGAGTGCATGCACATTCAGTTTACATCATTTTTTTTTGCATTTCATAAAAACAGTTTGTATCGTGATAAAGGATTTCTAGGAAGGTATGTGTGCCTTAATGTAGAGTAATTTTTTTAAAACCAAGACCATAAATCCATAAATGATCACAAGAGTCTTAATACATGTCCGAGTCAAGTCTTTGGCCTGTGAGTCCGAGTCAAGTCAGTGAATTAAGCATTCAAGACTGACTTGAGTTCACATCTCTGACCTTCAGCTATTCATTCCAACAGAAAGGTCCTACATCTGATTTCACATGATTAATCAGTTGGTCTTGGTTTTCAAATAGCTGAGCAGCCACACTGGTCCTTAGCTAAAAAATCTGTAACCTGTATTAAACTATTACAATGTTTTGTTACACATTAAGTATTTATTTTTTAATAACTACTTGAAATTCGTCTTACTCACCTTTTTTCCTTTATTAATCTGTTTTTCTAACAGTGTGCAAATCATTTTGTGTTATCTGCCTTATGCTTACATGTAGATTTTCAGATAGACACACTTTTTCATGGAACTAAACAAATCAATGACAAAGCATCATCAGTTTAAGCTACCGAAATTGATCTACCTCTTTAAGGCTCATTTTCCACATAATTGATCTTGAGATGCATTCCATTAATAGACCTGAGCACTAACTGAGGGATCATCTTTGGAATCTTCTCAGGATCTTTGCTGATGATGTATTTCTTGAGCGTAAGCGCCACCGCCACTTTCAACTCATTCATAGCAAAGTTCTGGCCAATGCAGTTCCTACAGTGAAAGCAGAAGGTAATACTGTACATTAAAAATATGTCATCATTTGCAACAAACAAACAAAAAATCTATCCTTAATTAATGTTAAATTAGTACAGATATAATACTTGGTCTAAATTATGTGGACACTCGTAGCTGATTGATTTGGTTATTTTAGCCAAACTCATTGCTAACAGGTGCTCAAAGGGTCATGCTGCTGGGCTAAGTGACGTCACCTTTTGGGTTGTTAATTTCTGCCCTGTAAGTGCTTTTATTGTGAAATGAAAAATTCTAAAAGCATCACCACCTCAGCCTCACAGCCACTGGCCAGAACAGTTCGTACGCTAGCACTGTAAAGAGATGTTACCCTATAAAGAGATGCTAAGAGCAACATAAGCACAAGAGCAGTTTATCAGGAGCTATATTGGAATGGATTTCCATTGTGGATCAGCTACATACAGGTCTATGTACAAGCATTGACTTCAGTGGTAGAAAGCACACTGATTGACTCAAGAGCAATGAAAATACTGTATTGAATTATGTTTACCATCTAGAAATACCATGAATCTGGGTTGGGCAGGTTCTGGGGAACTGCCTGTCCAAATACACAATTACAACTACAGTGGTGCTTGAAAGTTTGTGAACCCTTTATAATTTTCTATTTTTCCGCATAATTATGACCTAAAACATCATCACATTTTCACACAAGTCCTAAAAGTAGATAAATAGAACCCAGTGAAACAAATGAGACAAAAATATTATACTTGCTCATTTATTTTTGAGGAAAATGATCCAATATTACATATTTATTGAGTGGCAAAAGTATGTGAACCTCAAGGATTAGCAGTTCATTTGAAGGTGAAATTAGACTCTGGTGTTTTCAATCAATGGGATGACAATCAGGTGTGAGTGGGCACTCTGTTTCATTTAAAGAACAGGGATCTATCAAAGTGTGCTCTTTATATCAGATAATTCTAAAGGAAAATGTCAGGACATCTGTCCATGAACTGAATCTCAAGAGAAGGTGGGTCATGCAGCAAGACAGCGACCCTAAGCACACAAGTCGTTCTACCAAAGAATGGTTAAAGAAAAATAAAGTTAATGTTTTGGAATGGCCAAGTCAAAGTCCTGACCTTAATCCAATCGAAATGTTGTGGAAGGACCTGAAGCGAGCAGTTAATGTGAGGAAACCCACCAACATCCCAGAGCTGAAGCTGTTCTGTAGGGATGAATGGGCTAAAAATAACGCTGGTGTGCAGGACTGATCAACAGTTACAGGAAACGTTTAGTTGCAGTTATTGCTGCACAGGGGGGTCACACCAGATGCTGAAAGCAAAGGTTCACATACTTTTCGCACTCACTAATATGTAATATTGGATCATTTTCCTCAATAAATAAATGAACAAGTATAATATTGTTGTCTTATTTGTTTAACTGGGTTCTCTTTATCTACTTTTAGGACTTGTGTGAAAATGTGATGATGTTTTAGGTCATATTTATGCAGAAATATAGAAAATTCTAAAGGGTTCACAAACTTTCAAACACCACTGTATATAGTTTGATTGAGGAGTACAGATACTCCCCATTTTATGATGGCTAAACTTATGATATTTCGACTTCACAATGGGAATCCGATAATACATATAAATATACACTCAGTGGAAGCATCTTAGAATTTTCCCAGGCAGGCGATAGGCAGTACAACACTGTTGAGTACTGTGATGAGGGAAGTAGGCAGTGCCTACCTAACATAGGGAGTCATGTTGTGGGAGTAATGAGCGCTGGGAAATGTAGTGAAATGTTGTTATTTTCAACTTTCAATGCATTATTCAATAAATGACATGAGATATTAAATGCTTTATTGTAAAATAAGATTTATGTTAATGGTTTTGCTCAACTGTAGTTTAATGTAAGTGTTTAAGGTATGCTATGCACTATGATACTCCTGCACTCAGGCACTGATCTCACATGAGACGTGGTGGGACTGATGAGGGAAATGTAGAGAGGAAAAGTCGTGGTAGCAGTTATATTTTAATATACACTACACTATGATATATACAGTATATATTAAACTCCCTGTTTTACGATAAATTCAACTTACTACGAATTTGTCAGAATGCATCCACAGCGTAAATCAATTCTCTGTGTTCACATGTTTTTTGGTCCCTTTGTTCCAGTGAAGGCAAAACTTAATAGTGCAGCATATAATTTTATTCTAGAGAGAATTTGTAACAAAAGTTTGCTGAAGCTCATTGCTTGTTTCAACATCTCTCTACTCTACACAGAACCCTGACCACAAATCAATTGGCTAGAGTGGAATTCAGACCTTGTACTTGGGTGAAAGAGAACCCATGCAATCATGTTTCACAATCTAACGTAAAGCCATCCAAGAACAATGGTGGCTGTTATTGGATTAAATGTGAAGCTGACTCCATATGAATAACCATGGTTTTTAAGATCTTTAACAAGCAAAAATGATAGGTTTAATGTTTTCATAATTTTGTCCATTTAGTATTTTTATATATAAGAAACACAAATCAAATTAATAATACAACACATTGCCTAATTCATTGTGATGTAGTTCACACAGCTATCTGTTTTCATGGTCACGTAAACATTTTCAAAGTATTGAGCGAGTGACGGGTTTATTGTTGTTATCTAACAGAGGACTGATATGACAGGTGTGACCTGTGGTAACACTAACCATAATAAGTATTAAACACTGGAGAAGTATTGGACCAGAGAGTTCATTCAGGTAAATGAATAGCTTTCTCTAGGTAAGGGGTTAAGACAGATTGTTCTAACTTCCTTGACAGTGCCAATTTTAGAAAGAATGTACACAGATACAAACCTCGGGCCAGCAGAGAAGGGCACAAACGAATGGGGCAACCTCTTATCACTGTTTTCAGGCAGAAATCTCAGTGGATCAAACACCTAAGGAAATACATAATACACATATATAAAGGCTGTTTAGAGCTGGATGATATAATTGGATACTTTAGTATCTAGCAATGTGAAAACACAGAGGCAGAGGTGTAAAGGTTAGGATTGAGCCTCCAATATAAAGATTTCATACTTCTGGATTCTCCCAAACTGTGGGGTTGTGGTGAGTTGCATAAATACTGATCCCAATGAGACAATCTGTGGATATGAAAAGACAAACCATTTAGGCTAGAATATTTTCAAATATATTATTCATAACTTGACGTTTGCTTTCACATAACACATGCACTCCACTCGCTGGAAAAACAAACATGTTGGCTAATGTTTCACCAGTGCACCTCAAAACCAAAGGTCATTTGAAGAAAAACATAATCAAACACAGGTCACCATGGTGGTGGACTAGCGAAATGTTGTGTCACCTGCCGTGTTCATGGTTCAATAAAAAATTAAAATTAACATAACACAAAGACCTGTTCACTGCACAGGTCATGTTAACTTCTTTTCATTTAGAAAAGCTAAACATGTCATTTTACCAGGTGTGCCCAAACATCTGCATAATACACTGTATGTTTGCAGCAATGGCCTGTAGAAGACCTGTTGAAACCCTGAAGATTCTATAATAATCAACAATCTGAAATAGTTATACAGTGGTACCTCCACTACCTCGGAACTTGTCGAATTCAGTTCTCGATGTATTTTGACTAGAAAAAATTGTCTCGGATCTCTTTGCTCGCTCAGTACTTGGCACACTTGCTTAAACTTGTACAAGTCGAGCCACGCTACTCGAATAAGTAAGTGGAACAGAGGTACCACTGTGTACATATATTGGTATAGTCCTTAAATACTTAAACAGTATTTTATTTTCAGCTTTCTGTCTGCGGTCCTGGAAATGCCTTCTGCGTCGGGCATCACATGCTGATTGCCTGTGTATATGAGAGAGAACACTGATCAGGGGATCATCCCCTGGTGCCGCAACAGTGACCCCAACTGGCTCCAAGATGGACTGCGATCCTATCCAGAGTACACCTGTGCCACCTCCACCTGTTTTCCAAGGATAGATCCTAGCTCCCTTGACCCTGACCAGTAAAACCCTTGTGTGTAATCTGACTGACATGTTTTAGGATGAGACAAGGTTTCTTTTTTGAGGTGTTGACACTAACAGTGAAATCACTAAAGTTAGCATGAATGTATTGTGTTTTCAGTCAAATGTAGGCTGAGCTACAGCATTGACCATTTTCTAAATGAAAAGAACCTGAACACAACCTGAACAGGGAACAACCAAATATAGTATTTCTGACATTTAAACATATACAGTGGAGAAAAAAATTATTTAGCTAGCCACTGATTGAGAATTCTGTAGTTGTAATTGTAATTGTAATTGTAAATTATGGTGGAAAATAAGTATTTGGACAATAACAAAAGTTCAACTCAATCCTTTGTAACGTAACCTTTGTTGGCAGTGACAGAGGCCAAACATTTCCTGTAAGTCTTCACCAGGTTTGCACACACTGTAGCTGGTATTTTGGCCCATTCCTCCATGCAGATCTCCTCTAGAGCAGTAATGTTTTGGGACTGTCACTGGGCAACATGGACTTTCAACTCCCTCCACAAATTTTCTATGGGGTTGAGGTCTGGAGACTGGCTAGGCCACTCCAGGACCTTGAAATGCTTTTTACGGAGCCACTCCTTTGTTGCCTGAGCAGTGTGTTTGGGATCATTGTCATGCTGGAAGACCCAGCCACGTTCCATCTTCAATGCTCTCACTGATGGAAAGAGGTTTTGGCTTAAAGTCTCACGATACATGATCCCATTCATTCTTTCCTTAAGACGGATCAGTCGTCTTGTCCTCTTGGCAGAAAAACAGCCCCAAAGCATGATGTTTCCACCCCCATGCTTCACAGTAGGTATGGTGTTCTTTGGATGCAACTCAGCATTCTTCTTCCTCCAAACACGACGAGTTGAGTTTTTACCAAAAAGTTCTATTTTGGTTTCATCTGACCACATGATATTCTCCCAATCCTCTTCTGGATCATCCATATGCTCTCTGGCAAACTTCAAACGGGTCTGGACATGTACTGGCTTAAGCAGGGGGACACGCCTGGCACTGCAGTATCTGAGTCCCTCTCGGCGTAGTGTGTTACTGATGGTAGCCTTTGCTACTTTGGTCTCAGCTCTCTGCAGGTCATTCATCAGGTCCCTCCGTATAGTTCTGGGATTTTTGCTCACTATTCTCATGATCATTTTAACCCCACAGGATGAAATCTTGCATGGCGCCCCAGATCAAGGGAGATTATCAATGGTCTTGTATGTCTTCCATATTCTTACAATTGCTCCCACAGTTGATTTATTCACACCAACCTACTTTTTTTTCTCATTTTGTCTCTCATAGTTGAAGTGTAGCTATGCTGAAAATTACAGACCTCTTTCATCTTTCTAAGTCGGAGAACTTGCACAATCAGTGGCTGGCTAAATATTTGTTGCCCCACTATATAACTAAATTAAGGTCTGATTCTTTGTGAACGATACTAGTGGATCAATTGGTTAAGTGCCCAAACTTTTGTGCATGGCAAATTCCATGTTTTTCCCAAATATTAAAAAATGTATGTAGAATAATACAGTACTCTGTTGTACAACTATAGAATGTGTATCCGTTTAGGTTGTTAATGTGGTATGCTGCTGTCATGTAATAGACTCACATTTACCTATACAGACACTTCTGTGTAAATCTGAGATGTATCTGCATGTGATAGCATTGCTTCATCTTTTAACATTTGGATAAATCAAGTTGACACAGGAACCAGCTACAAAAATCAAATATTATGAAATGAACAACTGAGCAGTCCAGTGCTACTCTTGCTATAGTTTATAACTGTAAGGTTAGGTAGAAGGTTACCAGAAAAACCTAAAGAGAATGTACTTTACCTGCAGGCGCTGTTCTCCCATCAAAAAATGTAATGGGTTTGGATAGCTTCCGTCCCACTCCTGGTACAGGAGGGTATATGCGTAGGGATTCCTTTATGCACATGGTGGTGTAGGGTATTTTACTAAGGTCCTCCCTGAAGTTCACACAGTAAGGTAGGTAAAATTAGACTTTAATTTAAAAGATTTATTTAGAAAAAAAAATCCCTCTTATTTAGTAGAGCAGCATAGTCTAGTTTTTCATTCTTCTGCCACACCAACTATCAACTAACTTATCACCTAATATAAGGTCCTAATTAACTAATAATTTAAACCAACTGTGTGAGGTGGAATTAAAAATCTGAGGACACACGTACACAAGATCCTACAGTTACTCTGTGTACTGGAGTAAATAATGCCGATATGCATATTTTTACGTTATTCTGTGCATTTATTTCTATTCAATATGGCTTATACACTATAGCTTTTATATTATCTATTTTATTACACTCTTCGTAATATTTCAGTTTAATAATAATTAGATAACTTGGTTATTTTTTACATAACATCTAAGCCACCCGAGGAGGATGGGTCCCTTTTTGTGTCTTGGTCCTCCCGAGGTTTCTTACTTATAATGTTTAGGGAGTTTTTCCTTGTCACAGGTGCCTTAGGCTTGCTCAACTTGGAATTGGTCTAATAAATTTGAAGATAATCTAAAATTGTAAAGCTGCTCCATTGTAAAAAGCGCTATAAAATAAAGTTGACGTGACTTGACTTGAGAGCTGGGATTTGTGCCCAATGGATTAGGATAGGCCCTGATCCCTCAACCTATACCAGAACAAGCAGGGACTGAAAAGTGGAAAGCTTTTAACCACCAATTGTCTGTGTTGTACCTTGTTTATAAAGACAGCAACACTGGCATTCATGTTACAAGTATTTTGTTAGAAGAGTTTTTTTTTTTTTCTCAGACGTGGCAGAGTGATGGTCATAATTATACCTATATAACATATGGTTAAAACAAGTTCCAAACCATCTTCTTACATTCAGAAAAAACATGTTCTTTCATTAGAAGACTTTGCTTATAATACTTAACTGTCTGAAATAAACTATAATTAAAACTATAAACGGACAATTAGGATATCGGCTTTACCACTCAATAGTGTCCTTTCCCTTCAAGACTTGCTGAATCTCTTCTCTACACTTCTGCTGGTGCTCAGGGTGACAGGCCAGGCTGTAGAAGATCCAGCTGATGCCACTGGAAGTAGTGTCGTGTCCCTCAAACATAAAAGTGTCCACCTCTGCTCGGATGGCCTCGTCTGACAAACCCTGCTGCTGCTCGTCCTACATACCCAAAGATAACAGCTTTTATCTTGAGGTAAAATTGATTTAAAATCACTACAGATGACATCAGTACTGAATTACTATTGGTTTCTTAAAACACTGTTAAGGTATTAGAAGCCACTTTAAAACAATATATAATCTTACTTTTTCACTCTAAACATATGGTTGATTGTGTTCAGGGATTCAACTAGTGGTGTGGTCCTGTTAGTAATCATTGGAATATTGTAATTATATTATTAGAAATCACATTACACAGCCTGGTATAAGTTAGTAAATGAAATATATGATATATGTACATATACAATGGTGTTACAAGGTTTGTGAATCCTTTAGAATGTTCTATATTTCTGCATAAATATAACCTAAAACATCATCAGATTTTCACACAAGTCCTAAAAGTAGATAAAGAGAACCCAGTTAAACAAATGACACAAAATATTATACCTGGTCAAATTATTTATTGAGGTAATCATCCGATATTACATATCTGTGAGTGGCAGAAGTATGTGAACCTCTAGCAGCAGCAATTAATTTTGAAGGTGAAATTAGAGGCAGGTGTTTTCAATCAGTGGGATGACAGTCAGGCGTGGGTGGGTGCACAGTTGAATTTAAAGAACAGGGATCTATCAAAGTCTTATATTCACAACACAGGTTTGTGGAAGTGTATCATGGCACAAAAAGGAAATCACTGAGGACCTCATAAAAAAAGTCGTTGATGCTCATCAGGCTGGAAAAGGTTACAAAACCATCTCTAAAGAGTTTGGACTCCACCAATCCACACTCAGATTATGTACAAATGGAGGAAATTTAAGACCAATGTTACCCTCCCCGAGTGGTCGACTAACAAAGATCACTCCAAGAGCAAGGTGTGTAACAGTCTGCAAGGCCAGAAAGAAACCCAGGATAACTTTTAAGCAGCTAAATCTCTCACATTGGCTAATGTTAATGTTCATGAGTCCACCACCAGAAGAACGCTGAACAACAATGTTGTGTATGGCAGGATTGCATGGAGAAAGCCACTGCTCTACAAAAAGTGTATTTCTAGAAGTGTTCACAAATTCTCAAGCACCACAGTACCACTGATTAACTCGATATGTGATGCCAAGAATATCATTGCAGTACTAATTATAATTATATTAATTATACTGATCATTATAGTGGGGATTATATGTAATATTCTTAATATATCTGCATGTGGCTAAAGAGAATGCAAATACCCCACCCAATCCCAATTCCATTACATGAGCAGTCAAAAACCGTACATTACTAATAAACACAATTACAAATGTTGCCATTCAACATCCATTTTGTCACGTATGTTGCACAACCTGCTTATCATTAACAATGAAAAAGACGTTTGTTAGACATACCCGGGCACAAAGAAGTATATCCAGAAAGTCTAAATATCTCTTCTTCTGAACGTTGCCCTGTTCCTTCTCCTTAGCTATAGCTTCTTTCCTCTGTCTCATGACTTCATCTATGAAAGAAAAGGTCAGATTTCTACATGTACAAAATAAAATGAAATCAAAATAAACATGTGAAGCTCTTTTGATTCATGTTTAGATGGATATTGATGTCAAACTGTCTGATAATACACATGTAGACATACTTGTATGATCATGGGCTATTTTGCATGCCTTCCTATATCTGTATCCATGTGGACTGAGGTGAAAGATGATGTCACTGTGATAGGGAAAAATCCGGAACCGGTAGTCCACCAGGTCGCACAGTTCATACACTGCCTTTATATATGTGTTTGTCCCACTGAAAGAACAGTAGCAATGTGAACATCATGACTGCTATTAAAGGGGTAGACAAACACTCTTTAAAGTTGTTGGAATCAAGTTTTTAAAGTATTATTATTTTTTAAGTTTTAAAAACAATGGTGAATCTCTGGCTGGGTATACACAATAATGTTTTAAACTGTATACAATATACCTTTTTAATCTTTTCACTTATTGTGTTATTTCTTTATTTGTTAATCCTTTACTATATTTATGACAATTATTTTTAATTTAATACTGTAATTTGTGTTGCTTTGTAATGCACGTAAGAATTCCCTGACCACGACAGAGTGGGCTTAAAACATGAAAAACAATTACAGTATAAATTATTTTGTATTAAAATATAATGGACTTTTTGGAAGAAATGTGCATCTGTATGAAGTTTACTGTGTATTTTGGTCATGTTATGCATGCAGGGCACACTTGGTGTTACAGACCCAGCCCTATGGCACAAGCAACTCTGAGAGTCGGTTATGGTCTCGAAACGGTTAGCGTTCAGTGAGTCTACAGTATAATGTGAAGAAGAGCCAAGTTTTCTCATTAAACCCACCTTTCTGTCTGGCAGTTGCTGTGGAAGCTAAAAGCACACTTCATTATGCTGTCCAGTGTCATCAGACTAACATCCTGGAAAACATCAAAGGACTGCTCTGTTCCTGCATGGACCTCCCAATTGTCCTTTGAGAGAATGATTATTAGTAAAAAAAAAACCACTAGTTACATGTATGTAGAAAAATGTCACAAATGAACTCAGTTGAACATCATGTAGGATTAACTAACCAGCATAACGTTGACTGACTCTGCCATTAGTTTCACATATGGCTTCAGGACATCGTAATGAAAGCCTGGTGTGAGGAGTCTTCTGTGACGAAACCATTTCTGCTCAGTAGAAATAAGTAAACCTTCTCCTAAATGGACAGAGTAACACACACTTTATTTACTACAGATACATTTACACAAACACACAATGGTTTATATGATGATAGGCATTTAGCTGTGTTACAGTCGTATGAAAAAGTTTGGGCACCCCTGATAATTTTCATGATTTTTCTTTATAAATCATTGGTTGTCCAGCTCAGCAATTTCAGGTAAATATATCATATAGCAGATGAACACCGTGATATTTGAGAAGTGAAATTAAAGTTTATAGGTTTTACAGAAAGTGTGCAGTATTATTCCAAACAAAATTAGGCAGGTGCATAAATTTGGGCACCCTTGTCATTTGAATACCTTTAGCACTAATTAATTGGAAAGAACACAAAATTTGTTTTGTAAGCTCATTGACCCCTTGATCTACATACACAAGTGAATCCAACTATGAGAAAGTGTTAAGGTGGCCAATTGGAAAGTTTTTCTCCTCTTTGCATCTTCTCTGAAGAGTGGCAACATAGGGAGCCTCCAAACAACTCTCAAATGGCCTGAAAAACAAAAAGGTTGTTCAACATCATGGTTCAGGGAAAGGGAAAAGCTCTCTCAGAGATTTCAGCTGGTCAGTTTCCACTGTGAGGAACATAGTGAGGCAATGGAAGACCACAGGCACAGATTTCTAGTTAAGGAACTCCCGAAGTGGCAGACTAAGAAAAATCTCAGGATAGGCCAGAGGCGAAAAACTAAAATTGAGTTATTTTGGACATAACAAGGAGCGGAAAAAGAACACAGCATCCCAAGACAAACACTTGCTACCCCAAAGTAAAATTTGGGGTTTGGTTGGCGGTTCCGTCATGCTGTGGGACTGTTGTGGCCAGTGCAGGTACTAGGAATCTTGTTACAGTTGAGGGTCGCGCATGGATTTCCAGTTTATATCTTCCAGACTTCTTGAGACAATGTTCAAGAATCAGTGACAAAGTTGCACCGAGGCCAACAACCCCAAACCCTGCTCAAAATCTACTAAGGCATTCATGCAGAGGAACCAGTACCGCGTTCTGGAATGGCCATCTCAGTCCCCAGACATGAATATTACTGAAAATGTGGGCTGTCCATGCTCGGAAACCATCAAAACCTGACTGAAACTGGAGATGTTTCTAAACAAGAATGGTCCAAAGCACCTTCAACCAGAATCCAGACTGGAAGCTGTAGGAAGCGTTTAGCGGCGGGGGGTTATTTCTACAAAAGGAGGATCTACTAAATATTGATGTCATTTTTCTGTTGGGGTGCCCAAATTTATGCACCTGCCTAATTTTGTTTGAATAATTACTGCACACTTTCTGTAAATCCTATAAACTTCATTTCACTTCTCAAATATCACTGTGTTCATCTGCTATATGATATATTTAACTCAAGTTGCTGATCTGAACAACCAATGATTTATAAACTAAAATTATGAAAATTATCAGGGGTGCCCAAACTTTTTCATACGACTGTAAAACATAATCAGATTTTCACACAATTCCTAAAAATAGATAAAGAGAACTCAGTTATACAAATGAGACAAAAATATATACACTTGGTCATTTATTTATTGAGGAATATGACATATTAGTAAGTGGCAAAAATATGTGAACCTGTAGGAGTTACAGTGGGGTAAAAAAGGTATTTAGTCAGCCACTGATTGTGCAAGTTCTCCTACTTATAAAGATGAGCGAGGTCTGTAATTTTCATCATAGGTACACTTCAACTATGAGAGACAAAATGAGAAAAAATCAGGAAATCCAGGAAATCACATTGTAGGATTTTTAAAGAATTTAATTGTAACTCATGGTGGAAAATAAGTGTTTTTTCACCCACAAACAAGCAAGATCTTTGGCTCTCACAGACCTGTAATTCTTCTTTAAGAAGCTCTTCTGTCCTCCGCTCGTTAACTGTATTAATAGCACCTGTTTGACTTCATTGTCTGTATAAAAGGCACCTGTCCACAGCCTCAAACAGTCAGACTCAAACTCAAGACCAAAGAGCTGTCGAAGGACACCAGGAAGAAAATTGTAGACCTGCACCAGGCTGGGAAGAGTGAATCTACAATAGGCAAGCAGGTAGGTGTGAATAAATCAAATGTGGGAGCAAGTGTAAGAAAATGGAAGACATACAAGAGAATTGATAATCTTCCTTGATGTGGGGCCCCATGCAAGATCTCATCCCGTCACACTACGCCGAGAGGGACTCAGATTATGCAGTGCCAGGCGTGTCCCCCTGCTTAAGCCAGTACTCGTCTGAAGTTTGCCAAAGAGCATATGGATGATCCAGAAGAGGATTGGGAGAATATCATGTGGTCAGATGAAACCAAAAAACTCAACTCGTTGTGTTTGGAGGCAGAAGAATGCTGAGTTGCATCCCAAGAGCACCATACCTACTGTGAAGCATGGGGGTGGAAACATCATGCTTTGGGGCTGTTTTTCTGCAAAGGGGACAGGACGACTGATCCGTGTTAAGGGAAGAATGAACGGGGCCATGTATCGTGAGATTTTAAGCCAAAACCTCTTTCCATCAGTGAGAGCATTGAAGATGGAACGTGGCTGGGTCTTCCAGCATGACAATGATCCCATACACACTCTTGGGCAACGAAGGAGTGGCTCCGTAAAAAGCATTTCAAGGTCCTGGAGTGGTCTAGCCAGTCTCCAGACCTCAACCCCATAGAAAATTTGTGGAGGGAGTTGAAAGTCCGTGTTGCCCCAAAACATCACTGCTCTAGAGGAGATCTGCATGGAGGAATGGGCCAAAATACCAGCTACAGTGTGTGCAAACCTGGTGAAGACTTACAGCAAATGATTGACCTCTGTCATTGCCAACAAAGGTTATGTTACAAAGTATTGAGTTGAACTTTTGTTATTGACCAAATACTTATTTTCCACCATAATTTACAACTTCTAAGCAACTGAAGGCCTCTTTCACATTGGCAAATGTTGATGTTCATTCTTTATTCAGAAGAACACTGAATAACAATGGTGTGCATGGCAGGGTTGCAAGGAGAAAGCCACTGCTCTCCAAAAAGAACATTGCTGCTCATCTACAATTTGCTAAAGATCATGTTGACACTATCACTATTGGAAGAATGTTTTGTGGACGGATGATACCAAAATAGAACTTTTTGTTTTTAAAGAACCTTATCCCATCTGTGAAACATGGTGGTGGTAGTATCATGGTTTAGGCCTGTTTTGCTGGATCTGGGCCAGGACGGCTTGCCATCATTGATGGAACAATGAATACTGAATTATATCAGAGAATTCTAAAGGAAAATGTCAGGACATCTGTCCATGAACTGAATGTCAAGAGAAGGAGGGTCATGCAGAAATATATAAATTATATAAAATTCAAAAGGGTTCACAAACTTTCAAGGTCCACTGTATTTCAAAGATAAAAGTTGTTTTGTATTGTTACCTATCCAAGGAATAAGAAACCTATATGAAATGTCATCCTTTGGTTCTGTGAAACAAGAAAACAACACAGAATTGATGTAAACATTAAACTCAATTCTTACAAAAAATTTATGAAAAACAACAGATTAAATTTACCACCTGTTGTGTTCAGAATGCTCTTCACATATAATGGATGGTGGATAAACAAAAACAGAGAGTCCGGACCAAACTGCATTGGAAAGGCATAGGGATATTTTTCTCCAAACGTGACTAACTTTTGTAGATCTGTTCCATCTTGATGAAACTGCAATAGAAAATGGTTGATCATGCACATACCTGCATCAGAGCAAGAATTTTTTAAGTACAAACTGAGGTACCCATTTTGTGTAATACAACTTATCTGTGACTTCTTGGTACATTTGTAAGGATGTAGTATGGCAAGTTCAAGAATTTATGGCAAGTTCAAGAATGTCAGGCAATCATTCGATATCTAACCTCACAATGCCATTCTGTTAGAGTTTAGTCACTTACATGCTAGCAGTAACTCAATAAGCAACTAACTGAACAGACAACAGATATGCAGCTGCTAACTCACCCCATCTTGGGGACTATAACACAATATCATGTTCATTAAGAATACATTTGTAGTATATTTGAAAATCATTTCACTTGGCTGAATAAGTATAAAATGAAATATATTATGGCTAAATTAATATAGCAGCTTCAGTAGCTCAGTTGTAAGGGCCAGTTGCTGGAAACAGCAGTTGCTGAGGTTCTGGGTAGGGTTCGCAACCCTGTGATGTACTGTTGCCCTGTCCAAGGTGTACTTCTGCTTGTGCCCAGTGAATTCTGGGCTGGGCTCCAGACCCTCTCTCGCAACCCTGTCCTCAATAAATGGGAGTAAAACATGATGCTTTGCTGTTTGCTGCTTAAAAAATATAATATGTACTGTAGATAAGTAAAAGTGTATCTAGTCTCATGAATTGAAATTCTCTGATTGGAAGATGATTTTGCTTCTTTTGAAAATCCGTGCTAAAAATGAGTAAACAAATGTCTAATATATGTTTATTTTATAAACATTTTAAAATGATCTCATGATAAAATTATAATGTTCTTAAGTTTTCTCTTGATAAGATAACAGTTTGTGGAATTTGGAATTGTTTTGTAATTTTTAATGTTTTTTTTTTTGTTTTTTTTTACTTTATGACTACAAAAGCAAAGAAATCTAAGCACACATTTTATGCCCACTTATTCTGGTCAGGGTCATGAAGAAGGTTTGAAGTTCTGTAAACACAGAATTCACTGGGTAGAGGTATAGGTGCTCCCAGACAGTCCATTGTGAGGGTTCTGTAAACGCACCACCCGACCCGACCTTCACATTACAAACCCTATCTGGGATTTGACCCCAGGCAGACAGGAATTGTTATTTGCTGGTTTGGTGACGTTAATGGATGTTGGATTTTGCCAAGAACTGATTTAATCTTAATGCTATATTAATGCATGTCCACATATATTTTGTACATTAAATGAGGGAAGCCAGGGCCTAACAAGTAGCACAGGCTTTGGAATGTGGGAGGAACAGGGAGAACATGCAAACCCCAAACAGACGGTATCCGCACCTGGACTCAAACCGGGGATTTCTGGAGCTGTGAGGCACCACTGAGCTGTCCTTGAAAATATCTCAAAAAGAAAAAATGTACTCACAGCTTCTCAATTGGACTCTGATGAACAATCAGTGTGAGCAACGCTCAGTAGTTGCATTTATGCCTCGATCTTCAAACCGTGACGCCCTTATTTTGTGCATTACAATGCAAATGTTAGGACACCGTTGGTCAAATTGCATGTTTCTTTAATTTACTATATTAGCCTGAACAATAAAGAAATTACATAAATTCTTGACAAAACACTAGGATAATCTGTAGAGGTAGAAGTCATGTTTTGTGATAATAAGTCATGTTTTGTAATACTTTAAATGCATGAGTTTAAATCACCATAATTAGTTTATATTTAAGTAGGTTCCCTGCAATGTAAGCTGCATAAGACTGTATAATGAGATGCATGACGTATTTTTGTTAAATTAACAGCAACCCTCACAAGGAGATAAGATTAATTAGATAAAATTCAGTTAAAGGACAATAATACTTGGACACAGAATATGCACTGTGCATTTACATTTACAGCATTTAGCAGACGCCCTTATCCAGAGCGACTTACAATTGATACAGTCTTACAATCCAAGCAATTGTGGGTTAAGGGTCTTGCTCAAGGACCCAACAGTGGCAACTTGGCAGAGGTGGGATTTGAACCCTGAACCCTCTGATTCATAGTCCAGTATCCTAACCGCTAAGCCACCACAGTCCCAACATCATTTACCTACTTGTAGTTTAAAATATTCTTCACAACCTAAAGTATATAGCCTATAGCTAACATAATAGGTTATCTGGTGTAAAGGTAAGCTGTTCATTTTTTATCGACGGGTTTTTGTTTCCTACCTCTTTAACATGTCCCAGAAGCCAGTGAGCAGGTGGACCGGGGAACTGCTCCAGGGCACGCATCCATTTCTGTCTGTTAATGTTCCATTTCATAAACAAAGCAGTAATGTAGACGGTAGACAGGACTCCAAGGACATAATAAAAGCTAAAGTTAGAATTTGCAAGCGTTGCGAAATAATCATAAAGATACATGGTTCCGCTCTCCACTATTTCAACTCCTCCACTCCTCCTGACTGCTAGCACCTGCCAACACCTCTACAGACATACAGAGAGAGAGAGAGAGAGAGAGAGAGAGAGAGAGAGAGAGAGAGAGAGAGAGCGAGCGAGCGAGCGAGCGAGCAGCATAATGTGTCGAGTCAATATGGGGAACAATCCATGCAGAGTCGTTCCTATTCAGTTGGTCACATTTTTTGTCATGTGGAGTGAAAATCTGTCTGACTCTAGATAAGCAATTATGTGCAAATATTTTAGCTGTTAGAGATGGATTGTATCTCTTAATTCCCCTTCATTTGTTCAGTGCGTCAGTATTTCGTTTGGTCCGCAGTAATGCCTTTGTAATGTGTGCAGCATATGGTTGTGCATTTCCTTGTTGAAAAATGCATGAACTTTCCTAGAAAAAAATATCATCTTCTTGAGATGGTTAACATAAGGTTTGTTTTTTGAACAGTAAAGTTTTAAGTGCCATTTGTGAATGTAACTCCATATATTAATGCTTGACAAAAGGTTTGCGGAAGTAACTTTTTGCCAGTGAGGTTATCTCAGTTATTGGTGAATTCCTCCGGATTCCTTGAATTGTTTAATGATATTATGGACTGTAGAGGGAGAAATATGTAAACCCATTCCAAAATTTCTTTGAGGAACATTCAAACTGGAGATCCTCTGCCCATTTTTGCTCCTCAAAGACTCAGCCTTTTTTGGATCCTGCTTTTGCACCGAATCATGATTAAAAATCATGATTTGAAATTACATCATGACTTAGTTTTTTCCCTCATTATTAGAACTGTCACAACTTTTTTTTAGGAATGGGTTGCAGGCCTGAAATGCAGGAATGGATGATTATTAACAAATTAAACTTTTCTTAAAATTAAAAATTAAAAATTAAGATTTAGTTGACAAGACAAACCATGCAATATATTGGGTTCATACTGTCTGCTTAGAAATAAAAGTCAATGTAAATGTAAATTTACATTTTCTATACTGTCCCAACGTTTTCTGATTTGAG
>JAJAGP010006302.1:2500-23036 GCA_025084515.1 Ancistrus triradiatus | reverse complement strand
CATATATTAATACAGTGAGGTTGTTATGTCCCAGGACTGTTAATCTTCTGGAATTGTTTGTTCTTTATTTACAGCCATTGTTAGAGTAACTCCCAGCATAACCAGTACCTATTGTCCCAGGAAAATATATTGTTATTAATGCAGAAGAGGACCTCTTGCTTAAAGTTGGAAATATTTATTTACTTTAGAATTTTAATAAGTTGGTTAAATCTGAATGTGTAGCAGTTATAAATGCTATCACATTCAAATTGGTCTGCCTTGCAGATAGTCAGCTCCAGAATGTCATTCTTTGTTAAAATGAGTATTAAAAGCTATACAAATCTGTGCTTATTTACCATACTGTCACACACATGGTTGGCTCTTCAAACTGCCCAAACTACAATCCCCAGAACACTGTATATGCACAAAACCCTGACAAAGTCTCCAGATTGCTGTGATCATGTTCACCATACACATTCGCCATCACATTCTGACATACACACAGCTACCTGCAGCTTATTGAGTAATCATTCTCAGGACAATTCAACTCACCTTTCTCACTCCTTGTTTGCCATATTGTCATATTGTTCTAGCATGTTTCTGAGCCCTACCACTAGTATTGTTGTTGTTTTTTTCTGGTTATCGATCTCTGCCTGGTTTGATTAGATTTTTACATAGTGCTTCTCTTTTTTCACCTCAGTGTTTCATTCTTTGCCTGGATTTATGAACTGGATTCACAACTTACCCACTGCCTGATCCTTGCTGATATGTCTGACTATATGTTATATAAAGCATACAGTTATCAAGTTCTTTACATTATTTTCTACGCACTCTGCACTGTAACAATGACAGTTAACTTTGCTGACATGGAGATGCCAGGAGCTGTGACTTCCCTGGACAACATCACAAGGCCAGCACAAGGCCAGCTTTGGGGAGACAGCAGCAACAGACAGCACACCCAATTCATCATTGGAGCTTCAGACCCACAACGCCATCTCAGGACTCTTGCCACAGGCATTGTGGAACTGACTCAGCAGTTATCAAGCTGTACAGCTTATATACTGTATATATGCCAACCTCTATTCCATAGCTGGTACCCTCACCTACTTCCATGGTCGCATCCTCATCTGTGCCAATAATATCAGCAAGCGCCACTTCACGTTAAAGAGACTGTGTTCAAGAGTTCAAGAGACTGACAACATAGGACAGCCACCCATTGGGAACAGGTACTGTCACACATTGCACCCAAGTTGTGTGCCTCTCTGCCAATGCCACTCACATAAAATCCGGGGTTCCCATGGATACAGCTACACAACTAGTCTTACTACTGTCTCCATTGGCATTAGCATCATCTTCGCCCAAATACAGAGGTTCCCTTCCAAGCTTTTTCCCTGGCCTTCCCAGAAACTCTCTCAGTCTGATTGCAACTATGACATGGGCGATTGGAAACAGATTTAACTCTCCATCTCAGAAGTCACGACCTCTAGCTCAACTAAAATTTGTCTCTTTGTCTAAGCTGGTTTCTGCCTTTGAATCTGTAGAGGTTATCTTTTATCAAGCATTTTGTTATTTTGGGTAGTCCTCCTTTCAGATTGGGGTCCCCAGGTGATGTCTAATATTTCGAGGGCCTTCACATTGATGTTGGCAATCAGCACAACTCTTTTATTTGGCTATCATCCCCATTTGCCTGATAAGTATGAACATACCAAGAAGACTGGAGCTAGTACCTACCCTGGGAAAAAATAGCCCTGGATCCCTCTTGCACTCCTCCAAGGGAATCATGACTTTCCAGTACATCTTCAACAGCCTGTTACCTGGACTTTCTGTTGGGTTCTTTTTCAGTCTATCCTTTCTCCTAATTTTACCCCCCAGAGTCAGTCTAAAAGCTACATTAGTCTAGATGTAGAAGATACATTTTGAACCATTTATGCTGTGATCACCATGTTAGTATGTGTCATGGCTTGATAAAGCTGTGTCTACATAAACCAGGTCTGTGGAGGGCCAGAGGAAAGAGACCCATTGAGGAAGCATCTTCCTACTTGAAGAGAGAGCATTTTTATTTCTGTTTGCTCTCAGGAATAAAACTGTTTGAACAATTTGTACCAAATTTTCTGGACAGTGCATGCTGTTTGTTTTGTTTTAATTAGGTATGTGAATGTGGCTGTCGATCACACTTTAGGTCCTGAGATGAATGTTGGTGAATATTCTGGGAATAAATCCATTGCAACTGGCCTCAAATCACAGCGTGGGTATATTTGTTAGTTACAGCTTTTGTAAATATTGGATTGAGTTAACAAATGGAAAAAAAAGGAAAAATAAGAATGTTAATACTGAGATCTGTTTTTACTATTATTCTGTGTTGTGGATGTGTCATTCTAGACATCAATGTCCTTGTTCTGGAAAGAAGGGTATCCTGTCTCTCTCTGTCTCTCTGTCTCTCTCTGTCTTCTCAGTGGATTTTCTCTCCATATGCAATCTTTGGTGCTAATTATTACTATAACATGGCATTGATGCTCATCCAGAAGCATTTCCCACATTGTGCTGAATGGTATAGCTGTGTTCCAACTGACCCACATATTGCTCTTTATTGTTTTGGGGATGTGCTGAACTGGAGCAAAATATTATGCAATCATTACACTTAGAGGCTGTTCATCCAGCTTTTTTACTTTGTGGCTAATAAACAAATCACAAATATTACAACAAACAGCTTAAGAATTTTGCTTCATGATGCAAATCTCACAAAATTATTAAATTATTTTAATGAATTTGATATTTTTCCCAGATCAAGTAGAGGAAAAAATATTAAATCAACCTGTAATTTGCATTTCTAAAACAAATCCTTGCCCAAGTCTAAAATCATGCAACTTAGTATATAGTTAAAAATAGTGCTTTAAAACCTTAACAAGCTATAGGACTTGGCTAATTCAAAGAAGACAGGGCCCCATCAAGAGTGTTGACAATTAAAACAATGGAAAAATATTTCATGGAGGAAATCCAGCATGGCATATGACAAAAGATGTTGGTTGTTCCCAGTCAACAGTATCTCAAATTTGGTGTAAATATAATCAACATTGAAAGTTATGATAGGAAACCCTATGAGTAAACCAAGTAATTCATCAAAGAATATCAGGACAGTTAAGGATATAAGGATAGAAAATGCAATATGTTTTGCGCAACAGCAATATATGTTACTGAAAAAAAGGATGTTACTCTGAAAAATTGAATGAATTAAATGGAATTCTATATTTAATTTAATATAGAAAAACAAAATAAATTCAGCCCTAATTCCTAAACAGAAGAAAACAAGGTGACAGTGGGTTAAAGAGGAGTAATCACAGAGTGTGGATGATTATGTGAAAGTGATATTCAGTGATAAAATAAATTTTCCCCAGCAGTCAATACATGGGCCCACAGTAAAATGTTAGACACTTTTCTCATTCCATTGATACAACTATGATGATGAAGTCATTTTTCAGAATGAAAATGCATCTTGCCACAGAGCAAACATTTTCTTCAGGAAAGGTGTATCAATTCAACAGTCCAGATCTCAGTCTATTTGAAAACATATGGTGGAGATTGGTCCTATGACAAGGCTCCATTCTACAAAGCTTACATGTGAAGTGCCATTTGTGAAAGTTAAAACCAGCTTGATAGATTATTTTTCAGCCTATACCTGAAATAAATGCCAGGCCACCACAGAAGTCACAGGAGGAGCAAAAATGTACTAATCATGATTATTTTAGATTATGATGATTCCATAATCTTTTCATCGACATGGAGTGATTCCTGCCACAACCTGGTGGGTTGAGGACCAACGTGCAATGTGCCTAGAAGTACACCCATCAATGTATCAATTCATTATCATACTTTGTTTTCTTTTTTCTTTAATTTTCAAAATAATCTCTCTCACACACAGAGACACACAATTACCTCTATAAGGGCGAAGCAATGGACAATGTAATTGTCTACTCTTTTATACTCTGCCCTATACACATGTACGAAATTTTGAGCTAATTAACCTTCAAAGCATTTTGGGAAACAAACAGTAGTTTTCTCAAGCATTACAAGCCATCTTTCACTTTAGCCCTCTGTCACCCTCCTCTAGCCCTGTAAAACCCAAAAAATAGAAAAAAAGAGCAAAAAAAAATTTTTTCACCTCTCTATGATGTTAAAGGACACCCTCTGATGCAAAAATTGAAGGGTTACCTAAATTTTTTATGTTTTAGTAAGTTTTTACAGAAATGTTTGCAATATTTTGCAACATTGGGGCCTGGAAAGGGAGCAGAATTTGTGTATTTGCACTCACACTGTCAAAAAAACAAATATACTGAACAACAAAGGGTTAGTTTGCGCTGTGGATTGCTTACAAAGCTCAATAACAGTAAATATCATAATTAATAATCACACAGCAGTCACACTTTTATGAATCTAAATTTATTGGGCAAAAAACATTATATCAATGGTGGTACACAGAACCTCAGAGCAGTCACAGGTGTCTGTGGTATTACTGTTATTACTGGCTTTGTTCCAATGTTGAATCTTCTGGAAGCGTGGAGGCAAGCTTCATTACAACACCTGACATTCCAAGTTCTTTTTGTCGCTGGTGTCTGATTCCCATTTCAAAGTCACTCTAGCTCTCTCCGGTTTGGACAGCTTCAATGACATCTTTCCACAGCGTAAACACATTTCCTTGCTCGTAGCATTCTGCAATAATAGTGGGAAGAGTTAGAGAATGCTAAAGTCTGGAAAATAATAGTGGGAAGAGTTAGAGAATGCTAAAAGTCTGAATCATTTTAATGCAAATTAATGCTAATTATGTAATACATTCCACTCAAGTCCACACAATACTGTGTGATCACTTAGATCAACATATTAAAAGGAACAACCCCAGACAACTTAGATAAACAGTGTCCAGAACAATGCACCCATGCTTACAACCCCAGACCACTTACATCCACACAATAAAGAATATTCACACATGCCCCCACAGCCATACATTAACCATATATGTATTTTTACAGATAAAATACAGCCAATGTTTCAAATACTCCTACTGGAAGGGCTTGAGATACCACAACAATAAATTATGTTTTCATTCAGAATTACTCAAATCTGTTCTAAACAGATGCAAAATTGCAATTAAATCAAATACATTACATTTTTAGTAGTAATAAAGTAAGTATTTTACAATATGTGAACATTTGAGAAGTGCTATGTCCCCATGCAGTGTGCAAGGTGCATATGCCATTTTGACTGCCATCCTGACCCAATGTTGTAAAACTACAACAAAGACATAAGCTGAAAATCTAAGTTGGTGCATGCATTCAATAATACTTCAGTAATTACATGTTCCAGACATTCTAATAATTGCAAAAAAAAATAATTTAGGGATTTTACTTACTTCAGTGTTGAGATATCCACTTCAGTGAAAGAAGGAGATGTGCATCCAGAAAACTTCACAAGTTGTATGGCTTCATGGCCTGATGGTCAGACTTATTTACACATTTATCATCCAATGGCATTGCAAGGCTAAACAATGAGAGCTAATGACTGTAAATATGAAAAAAAAAAAAAAAACATTTGCAGGTTTGCTTTTTGTACAGCTAAAAGTGATGTTGTAATTTTGCAACCGGGGGTCTTACAGGGAGTGCAGGCTTGGAATGTCTTCAGTAGAAGTCAGCATGGCAAGACTGAGCACAGCAACAAGACACACAATTTCAAAGCAGACTGTGGTTTCAAGTTGTGCTGTTCATGCCCTTTTGAAGAACTTAAAAAAAAAACAAAAAAATGTTTTTGATGTGGAGACACAGGAACCAAGCTGCAGAAAAATGGCATCATGTTTTCTGGAGTTATGAGTCAAAATGTGAAACATTTGGGTGTAACAGAAGGCAGTTTGTTCGCCGAAGGACTGGATAGGGTCTGCAGGCAACAGAGAAGCAAGGTGGAGGTTCCTTGCAAGTTTGGAGCTGCAATTCAGGAAATGGATTTGTGGATTTGGTCAGGATGTCCTCAATGCTGAGAAATACAGGCGGATACTTATAGATCATGCAATACCATCACAGTGTCTAATTGGCTCCAAATTTATTCTGCAGTAGGACAAAAATCCCAAACTTACAGCCAATGGCTGCATCCCATTTCAGGGGCTGCATCCTTCAAAAAACGCGGTCAACATGGTCTACGAAGGTGTGTCGACTGCGACGAAGGCCAAATCGAAATAAGACGGTTTGCTCTACAGCAGATTTCCAGTTTGCATCACAGCATGCAATGCACCTCAGGATATGTTGGGTGGTGAAGGATACGTTCATTGGATCCTTCATTAACATGAAAAAGAAAGCTGCATTTCTCGGCCACATATGAAGGAGGCATGGAAATGGGACAGCCTAGGTGCGCCTTTATGATGCAGTCGATCTTCAAATGCAGCCTCCGAGGGATGCAGCTTAATATCATTAAGAAGCATCTTCAGCATAAAGAAAGACAAGTCCTGGAAGTGATACGACAATTAATTACTGGTTCACGTCACTTCTCAACTTACATATTATCTATTTCTACTCTCTTAAGTCCACACTTTAAATAGTTATTATTTTTTTTTTTTTTCAGTTTGACTCTAAGCACAGTTCTTTCCCTTTATAATACCTTCCTGTTTAACTACTTATCTGCTGTAATCTTCTTAAAGTATGACCAATTTATTTTCCATTACTTTCAGTCTGCTCCCTCCTTTGGTTTTTTAAACTCATTCAACTTAATAAATTAAGTTTTACTCTTTTTCATGTTCTCCTAGATTCAATCTTTTATTTCTTTCTTTCTCAAGCTTTTCTTCAGAATCCATTATTATACATTGCTTTCTTTCATTACTATTTTTTTCTTCTCGTTTCAAAATAATCTCTCACACACAGACACAAAATAACCTAGGGCTACTTCTTTATTAAAGTCAATGCAACATAATTGTCCACTCTTTTACACACTGCCCTATACAGGAGTAAGAAATTGGGAGCAAATACTCAACGAATTCTGGGAAATATAGTTTTCACAAGCATGACAAGCCAGTGTTCACTCTAGCCCTCTTTGGTCAGAGGAGGGAGTGCAGAGGAGGGAGTCTCCGGAGGAAAAATGGCAATAATTAAACTAGTTTATTGTAATTTGTTTGAGATTTTCCTCACAAAGCCAGGACAAAATGGTAATTGGTCAGTGACAGCTTTATCTAACTTACTAACTAACTAAATAATTAACTTTGTGTATGAGATTTTCCATGAGTTTCTATGAATTCAAATACTTGGGGTGCTAGAGGAATACTGAAGCACAATTAGTAAAATACAAAACAGAAATGGAAGAAAAGCAACAATAATCCCACCTGCATTATCTTAAAAACAATACAGTCTAACTTATAAATTGGTTAAATCAGATCCTTCTTGGTTAAATCCTTCTTGAAAACAATTTTGTTGAGAGGGGCTGAATAATAACAAAACCTTCAAACAAAACATTAGTGATATTTCTATTGGCAACAAGCAGTGTGCTAGTCAACAGCCTATTCACAGTTGAGGATCTGGTTTCAGCTGTTAGAATTAGGAAAGTGTTACATCAACAAAACACTTCATCCAATTGTTGGACAGAAAATAGGAATGTGTTTTTATCTTCTTATCTCATATAAGATGGATTTAGTCATTTCCAGAAACCATTCCAGCACTGTAAATTTTTACCAAGATATATCAGAAAAAGCAAGAAAAAAAAAATAAAAATCCTTCTGGTGCCAAAATCAAAAGTTTATTAAATGAAGTGTATTCAAATTGACACTTTTTTTTTATTTTCGAGAGTCCACATTGGTGATTCAGATCCTAAAAATGGCTTGGCAGCATATTTACGGTACCATGTGTGGTAAATGCTGTTTCTTTGGTTACCAGAAGCATCCAGGCGGTCAAGAGGAAATGGTTCGACATGGAGCTTGAAACTAAAACACATATCAGCACACACTGATAGGCACTTTCTCAAACAGGAGAAAACCCTCTGTCATCAAGCTCTTATGTTGTAGACAGATGAATCACCAGTATTACTGGTGAAACCTCTTTGTCAGGTATTTCCCCTTTTGGTGACAGCAATTTGCAACTGTTCAAACTAATAATTCTGATGGAAAGTTAAGCATAAAGGTTCTGTGCCATTTTCACCTAACCCAAATTGTCATGCTGAACATGCTATTTGATTGATAAATGCACACTGAGAAAGTAACTTATCCTAGACTGGTTTCAGTAATTATTTGTAATTAGAAAAATAATGAATAGAACTATCAAAATGAACAGCTGTTACTTGGTTCACCCACCCAACTGAAGTGCCACCTGTGAATGAAACAATTCTGACTGAAGCACTGCTGGAGAAACAAGTGAAAATTTATGAACCAGTGTTGTGCATAAATTATTCTTTGAAAGAATTAAATACCAGACAGAGCAATACGCATTGCAATCAAAAGTCCAACACATGTGATGTACTGGTTCAAGTTCTGGAGTGTGTTTGTGTTTTTAAGGATGTACCATTTCAGAAACTTCCCAATTAATTTTTGTCGATGTGTAACATCTGAAGTTCGAATTAGTGCTGGGTGGTATACCAGTTCATGCGGTGTACCATCTTTAATTTCATGTACGGTATTAATTTTTTTATACCGCCTTAAAATAGCATAGTAGAAACAACAGCTATAACGCTTCAGGCAGCAAATTATATAATATTGCTCACTGCCAGTTATAACATCATCTCGAATGGCATGCTGAGTATTAGTACCATAACACACACCACAGCCTAGCCTAGACTAGACTAGCATACATAGTCTGTTAACAGCTGGAAGAGACTCCATCAGATTAAAGAACAAAAAACAGAGATGGGGGATAAATAAAGTGAGACTTGAGATGCAAAAGAAGAGCTTGTGCCCAAGGAAGGAGCTGTGTCTGCTGTTTGAAAGTTTTTTTGTTTTAAAAACTCCAATGCATACCAAAAGGTTATATATTGCAAAGCTTGTCGAGCCGGTTTCGATGTTGTTAACCAGTAGCGGCAGTGAAAACCCATGACAGCAAAGGTTCAGATATTGTTTGAAGAGCCATTTTCCTGAGGCCCTTCATATGACAGGATAAGTAAGTGGTGCAGGGACGTTATGGTTGCAGTAAGTATCCAGTTGATAGAGACAGGTTCAGAGCAATGATATAACTCTTTTTTTATATTCTGTTTTTAATATGTTTCAGTTAACACACTAACTGTGTTCATTCTGCAGATGTTTCATGCATGCTGATTCCTTAATATATTGTGTAATTTTGTGGGGCAAAATAAAACCTATGACGAAAGCCTTCACTACAAACATGATTAAACTTTTTTTCTTAATATTCTATGTACTATGTCTAATAATAATACATTCAATTTGTATAGCACCTTTCACAAACCCAAGGATGCTTAATCTCTAGTTTAATATTCTATGTACAGTCTATGTGCCGGCGACCAGCACTAGTTGGAATGCTCACATTGGGGATTGACGAACTGGGAGACAGAATGCCAAGCTTAGGTGGAAGTGGGTCTTCCGGATTTGGCATGCCCTGATCCATGGCAAGGTTTTGCAGTATGCAGCAAGTCATAACTCTTGTACAAACTTTCTCAGGTTTATACAACCCACCTGCTACATCCAAACACATCCAGCATCCATTCAGAATTCTGATCATTGTAACTTTCTCTTTTGCTATTGGACGTTTCTCTGAATATCAGACGGTGTTAGGAAACAGTGCTAGTGAACATTGTAGTGCAGACTGTACTTTTTTTTTTTTTTTTTCCTGTATTATATAATTTGTTTAGTCAATAATTGAATTAAAGTGCAGTCATGTCAAGTCTTTCAGATGTTACACTTTACGTGTTACATTTTGCTTGTACATTTGTATGTTTTCATACGTCCAGTTTACATTTTATGAACGATTTACATGCAAATTTGTTCTGCTCACGTTTCATGAATGAGACCCTGGAGACATGTTTTGGTAAGCTGCACTTTTATAGACTTCCATATCTTATACAAACTGGCACAATAGACAATAGGGTATAATGCTACTAAATATGTAAATATACTGTACGTTCTTTTTGCATACATAATATATTTGATGCTACTCAACATCTATGGTCACCTATTCAGCCAAATATCAATCACTAAGGATTTGTTATTTTTGCAGAATCAAATGCTTTGATCAGAGCTTAAATATCCATTCATGTCAAATTTGAATGCTCCACTATTAATATTAAAATGTTGCCAGTACAGTTATGTGCATATAACAGCTCTATCCCAAAGTTTTATCATCTCTCTGGAAACATCTCTGCTCTAATTCATATTCACTTCCTTTCCCCTCTGTTTCTCTTCCCAGTTCCCTTTGTCTCATATACACACCCACATTCACATCTATCCAACAGTGCTAAATATGGATCCTTTGATCGGGAAGGTGAGACAGAATGTGAAACAGCCAGCAATGGAGCAGCCTTGTCCCCAGGTCTGCATTTCATATCCATTGTAATTATGTTGTTCTGCATAATCTATACCAAGGATCCAAGAAGAAAGATGCAGAATATTGAGGCATTAAAAAGAACAAAAGATGTGCACATCTGAACTGAAACAGCACCCAGATAAGAGCTTTGGCCCCCTTGTCTTTGACTCCACTAAGAAAATGAAAATGCTTGCTCTCACAAATACATGACTGAGAATTCATATGTGTGTGTATACATATATACATACACACACACACACACACACACACACACACACACACACACACTGTAACGCCGTGGAGAGTGAGGAGGCAAATGCAGGCCGTTGGGAGGTAAGGCAGGTTTATTCGATACTTAGTCGAAAGACGCAGAAGGTAGTTGAAAGGAGCTAGGTGACTAGGGTTTGGAACCATGTCGTGTAGCGAGTGACTGTGGGTGCGTAGTGTTTATATATGGTGATGGAAGTAGTCCGGAACGTGAAACAGGTGCAGGTGATCAGTAGGACGGCGAGGCGGAGCGAGGCAAGGTACAAGCGGGTGGAGCGGCGCTGGAAGCGGGCGTGACACACACACACACACACACAGCTATGGGCGTCCCCCATAGCTCACTATCATATATTTTTATATATATATATATATATATATATATATATATATATATATATATATATATATATATATAAAGATAGTGAGCTATGGGGCACGCCGTGCTCAGGTACAGAGCTTGCACACTTCAGGTGCTGAGATATGGGGCGCTAAAGGCTCAGGTACTGAGTTACAGGACGCCAAGGACTCAGGTACTGAGCTATGGGACGCTAACGGCTCATCTACAGAGCTAAAAGGCGCAGCATGCTTAGATATGGAGAAATCGTGCTACGATATGGAGCTGTGCGATGTTAACTGCTCAGGTACTGAGCTACGAGGCGTGGCATGCTCGAATACGGAGCTAATGGGCTCAGGTATGAAGCCACGTGGTGCTATTGGCTCTGGTGTTAGCTAAGGGGCACGGCGTGCTCAGATATGGAGCTTGTGTGCTCAGGTACTGGGCTATGGGGCACTAAGTGCTCAGGTAATGAGCTACGGGATGCTAAGGGCTCATCTACGGAGCTAAAAGGTGTGGTGTGCTCAGATACGGAGCTAGCGTGCTCAGGTACTGGGCTACAGGGTGCTAACCGCTCATCTATCGAGCTATGAGGCGCGGCGTGCTCAGTTATGGAGCTAGCGTGCTCTGGTATGGAGCCACGAGGCACTAATGGCTCAGGTGCTGAGCTACGGGGCTCTAACTGGTGCTTGACCAATCCTCTCCTACAGCTGGTGAGCTGGGGATCCCACAAATTACGGGCGAACGAACGTACACACGGGCGGCTGTTGAACTCCTGATTCTGGAAGTGTTCCTTCGTTCGCCCATAATTTGTGGGATCCCCAGCACACCAAATTTGAGCCTTTGGTTTTTGTGAATTAGCATCTTCGCCAATTCACATACACCAAATGCTGGAATTCGGAATAGTGGGGAAATCAGTGCAAGTATGCTGAACACTGCTGTATATTCACTGTATTGACGGAGGTTACTGTCAAATTTTTCCAGTAGATCTACCCAGACTGAGCGAACCTTGGTAGTGCGGTAACCTGCCATCTCCATGTTGGGTGGCGGGGTATTCTGTCATGACACAGGTATGTGGGAGGTTTGGATATGAGCGCAGGTTCTCAATAAACAATAAAGGTTTATTTAACAAAAGAGCCACAATGCAAACATAAACATAAAATGGAAATAAACAGAAACCAAGTGCATGAATAAAAATGCGACAGACGGCACAGGGACAACCTAACAAAGTAAGACCACACTGGCTATGCTAGGTTAACACTGTTGTGGTAACACGAACGGTGACCAACATAAGAAAAACCCGGGTGTGAAGCCAATAAACAAAACAAGGCCGCGGCCTAACTAACGCGGGCTTACCATAACACGACAGTCCCAAGCGATTGTAGCCATAAACACGAACAGACTTCGGGCTGTAGGAGCCACAAACATGAACAGACCTTTAGTGATCAAGAGCACAGTATGGGTTATCCAAAAGAAGCCATTGCCACAACACAGGAGACTCAGGAGCACGGGGGAGCTCGGAACCCAACCGAGTGATTGTCGTCCACAAACACAATACCCCGCAAAGTGCAGGAATAAGCTTAAAGTGTCCCAAACAGCTGTAGTCCATTTGCTTTAGGGCCCTAGCTTCTTCATCATGTCCTCTGCAGTCCGGCAGAGAGCCACAAGCGATGCAGTCCGGATAGCCCCTAGTGGTGAGGGGAGTAACAAGTGGAGGTCTGGGGCAATCCGTGACACACACACACACACACACACACACACACACACACACACACACACACACACATAGAGCTCTTTATTGGGAACTCCAAACAGCCTATTAGACTTCAAACAGCCTATTATGTAACACCAATGTAATGCACAAAACAATGCAGATACAAAACAGAAGCTTCAGGTAATGTTCACATCAACCATTAAATTGGGGAAAAATATGATTTTGATTGTGTCATGATTACTGGTGCCAGACGTTCCGAGTTTGAGTAATTCTATAACTGCTGATCCCATTTTTAATGCACACTAGAGATTACTCAGAATGGTGCAATAAAAAAAAATAATTCAGTGAGTGGGTATTCTGTAGACAGAATGCCTTATTGATTAGAGAGGTCATACAGTTGTGCTTGAAAGTTTGTGAACCCTTTAGAATTTTCTACATTTCTGAATAAATATGACCTAAAACATCATCAAATTTTCACACAAGTCCTAAAAGTAGATAAAGAGAACCTAGTTAAACAAATGAGACAAAAGTATTATACTTGGTCATTTATTTATTGAGAAAAATGATCCAGTATTACATATTAGTGAGTCACAAAAGTATGAGAACCTCTAAGATTAACAGTTAATTTGAAGGTGTTTTTAATCATTGGGATGACAATCAGGTGGGACTGGACACCCTGTTTTATTTAAAGAACAGGTATCCATCAAAGTCGGCTCAGAAAGAGAGTTGATGCTGATCAGGCTGGAAAAGGTTACAAAACCATATCTACAGAGTTTGGACTCCACCAATGAACAGTCACAAATTGTGTACAAATGGAGAAAATTCAAGACCATTGTTATACTCCCCAGGAGTGGTCACCCACAAAGATCACTCCAAGAGCAAGGCCTTGTAATAGTTGGTGAGGTCACAAAGGACTCCAGGGTAACTTCTAAGCAACTGTAGGCCTCTCTCACATTTCCTAATGTTAATGTTCATGAGTCCACCATTAGAGAACACTGAAGAACAATGGTGTGCATGGCAGGGTTGCAAAGAGAAAATCACTGCTCTCCAAAAAGAAACATTGCTGCTTGCCTGCAGTTTGCTAAAGATCACGTGGACAAGCCAGAAGAAAAAGAAAAGCATTATGTTTGGGTGTCACAAAAGATACTGAAAGCAAAGGTTCACATACTTTAGCCACTCACTAATATGTAATATTAGATCATTTTCCGCAATAAATAAATTACAGAGTATAAAATCATTTTTGTCTCATTTGTTTAACTGGGTTCTCTTTATCTACTTTTAGGACTTGAGTGAAAATCTGATGAGGTTTTTGGTCATATTTATGCAGAAATATATGTATGACAGTGGCCAGACTGGTTTGATCTGACAGAAAGGTCCATATAACCTCAGGTAGCTCAAATAACGTCTCTATACAATTGTGGTAAGCAGAAAAATCATCTTAGAATGTACAACAGTAAGTTGTACATTCCTCGGCTGCGAAGAAGCTACCGAGAGCAATGGCCGGCCCGAGCTGGGAGAAGCTACCGAGAGCAATGGCGGGCTGGGAGAAGCTACCGAGAGCAATGGCGGGCTGGGAGAAGCTACCGAGAGCAATGGCGGGCTGGGGAGAAGCTACCGAGAGCAATGGCGGGCTGGGAGAAGCTACCGAGGAGCAATGGCGGGCTGGGAGAAGGCTACCGAGAGCAATGCGGGCTGGGAGAAGCTACCGAGAGCATGGCGGGCTGGGAGAAGCTACCGAGAGCAATGGCGGGGGCTGGGAGAAGCTACGGAGAGCAATGGCGGGCTGGGAGAAGCTACGGAGAGCAATGGCGGGCTGGGAGAAAGCTACGGAGAGCAATGGCGGGCTGGGAGAAGCCTACGGAGAGCAATGGCGGGGCTGGGAGAAGCTACGGAGAGCAATGGCGGGCTGGGAGAAGCTACGGAGAGCAATGGCAAGGCTGGGAGAAGCTACGGAGAGCAATGGCCGGCTGGGAGAAAGCTAAACGGAGAGCCAATGGCCGGCTGGGAGAAGCATACGGAGAGCCAATGGGCTGGCTGGGAGAAGCCTACGGAGAGCAATGGCCGGCTGGGAGAAGCTCGGAGAGCAATGGCGGGCTGGGAGACGCAGCAACGGAGAGCAATGGCGGGCTGGGAGAAGCAACGGAGAGCAATGGCGGGCTGGGAGAAGCCAACGGAGAGCAATGGCGGGCTGGGAGAGCAAACGGAGAGCAATGGCGGGCTGGGAGAAGCAACGGAGAGCAATGGCGGGCTGGGAGAAGCAACGGAGAGCAATGGCGGGCTGGGAGAAGCAACGGAGAGCAATGCGGGCTGGGAGAAGCAACGGAGAGCAATGGCGGCTGGGAGAAAGCAACGGAGAGCAATGGCCGGGCTGGGAGAAGCAACGGAGAGCAATGGCGGGCTGGGAGAAGCTACGGAGAGCAATGGCCGGCTGGGAGAAGCTACGGAGAGCAATGGCCGGCTGGGAGAAGCTACGGAGAGCAATGGCCGGCTGGGAGAAGCTACGGAGAGCAATGGCCGGCTGGGAGAAGCTACAGAAGACTATTGCCGGCTGGTATAAGCTACAGAAGGCTATCACTGGCTGGGAGAAGCTACAGAAGGTTATCGACGGCTGGGAGAAGCTACAGAAGGCTATGGGAAGCTAAAGAAACTAAACAACCGCAAGATTACAGAAATACAAAAACTTACAGAGAGCAGGCGCAGCCGAAGGGCCGTAACATGGCGAGCACAGAGTCCAACAGACCGAACCGGAAAAAACCCAGAGCGTGGTCCAAAACCAAAAGGTAATTCCATAAGCGACAAAAGCCAGGATAATCCAGAAGGTGAAGTGAACAAAGCAATCCTCTACGATACCCAAAGGTGAGTAAATGCTCCCACAATGAGCGGTGAAAACAGTTCAACTTAAATAGTGTCCCAATCAAAACAAAACATCCTTCAGGTGCGAGCGTGGCCATCTTAAATTCTGCGGTGAATTGTGGGTGATGTAGTTCGCGCCCACAATCACCGCAAACAGAAATGATAAACGGGGGCAATGCACGGCCCCTCACACTGGTCTACTGAGTCTCAATTTCTCACAGATGGTATGGTCAAAAATTACCACCAATAGCATGAATTCATGGATGTTATAATACTCAGCAGATGTTTACTTAATCCCAATTGCAAGTAATATAAACAACACATATGTTCCTTTACCTTTGTTACATCACTTAGGAATAGAAATGCCACTCGTTTTGCTTATTTCTTTAATTAAAATGTAACAAAACAAGGAAATTCATCATTAAACAGGAATAAATTGAAAGTAATCAACAAATCTACAAATTAAGCAAGTTTTTCAAGTCAAGTCAGCTTTATTAGATAGATTATTGCAATTTTAGATTATCTCACCTTTTGAAACTTCTACTTCTGCATCACCATCAAAACCCTCTGTCTCTTCCAATATCAACTGTAAGGCAGTCTGAACAGTGAATCTTCATCAGTTGTGGTATGGAACCACTCTGACAGAGCTATTTATAGTGTTGGTCCTCAAGACTGGTTCCCGCAAGACAGAGGGTGAAATGTGTGGGGAAGTGGGTTCAGATAGTTTTGGAGACTCCAATTTTGCAAAAAGGACCTATTCACCTGCCTGTTTTCTGATTTATGTGACTCACAGAAAATGAGCCAAAGCCAATGAATCTTAGTTTGAAAAAAAAAAAACATTAGTATAATTTTTATTAAGCAAAAAACTTAAAATGGTTCCCACAGACCCAAAGACCTCATAACGGTTAATATCAATGCTTGAATGGCACAGGGTGTTTGAGTATTGTGTCAAGATGTATTGTACGTATACAATACATATATATGTGTATGTACATTTTTCTCTCGGTGGAAATAATGTTTCTTTCATAGACAATATGTTCTACTTTTATTGAATTGCACTTCCATTTCAGAAGAGACAACAAATGTTATCCTTTATTTTCATTTTTCTTTCATTCATTGTAAGAAAATACCACCTTCTGATAGTGCTTACAGGGTTGCACTTCACCTGCAAAAGCACTTACCGACAACTGACATAAAACTACACAAACTTATATGCAGGGTTAATACAACTGGCATCAGTTGTTATAAACACTGTTATGTCAATAACACTCTAGTATGTCAGTTGGTTCAGGTCTTACAAAAAAAAAGGAGTTATTATAAAAACTGATATAGCTTACAGGAATACAGCTTTATAAATGTTTATTTATATCAGCATAATTGTGTAGTTTTAATAACATGAAATATCAGTAATATGTAACACTATATTAGGTACAGCATTGTGTTACATTTTTCACCATCTCATTTTCCTTTGCAGTTGTTCTAGTTGGATGGCATCAAAGAGTTTAATTTGTACTAACACTATTTCATAATAATACAGTGGTGCTTGAAAATTTGTGAACACTTTAGAATTTTCTAAATGTCTTTCCACAACATTTTGATTGGATTAAGGTCAGGACTTTGGCTTGGCCATTCCAAAACATTAACTTTATTCTTCTTTAAGCATTCTTTGGTATAACGTCTTTTGTGCTTAGGGTCATTGTCTTGCTACATGACCCATGTTCTCTTGAGATTCAGTTCATGGGCAGATGTCCTGACATTTTCTTTTAGAATTCTCTGATATGATTCAGAATTCATTGCTCCATCAACGATGGCAAGCTGTCCTGGCCCAGATGAAGCAAAACAGGCCCAAACTATGACACTACCACCACCATGTTTCCCAGATGGGATAAGGTTCTTATGCTGGAATGCAAAATATTCTTCCAATAGTCTTCTGGCTTGTCCACATGATCTTTATCAAACTGCAGATGAGCAGCAATGTTCTTTTTGGAGAGCAGTTGCTTTTACCTTGCAACCCTGCCATGCACACCATTGTTTTCAGTGTTCTTCTGATGGTGGACTCATCAACATCAACTAATGTGAGAGAGGCCTTCAGTTGCTTAGACATTACACTGGGGGTCGACCACTCCTGGGGAGGGTAACAATGGTCTTGAGCTTCCTCCATTTGTACACACTCTGTATGACTGTGGATTGGTGAAGTTAAAACTCTTTAGAGATGGTTTTGTAACCTTTTTCAGTCTGATGAGCATCAACAAAAAATTTTTCTGAGGTCCTCAGAAATCTCCTTGCCATGATACACTTTCATAAACACGTGTTGTGAAGAGCAGACTTTAATAGATCCCTGTACTTTAAATAAAACAGGGTGCCCACTCACACCTGATTGTCATCCCATTGATTGAAAACACCTGACTCTAATTTCACCTTCAAATTAACTGCTAATCCTAGAGGTTCACATACTTTTGTCACTCACTAATATGTAATATTTGATCATTTTCCTCAGTAACTAAATGACCAAGTAATATTTTTGTCTCATTTGTTTAATTTGGTTCTCTTTATCTACTTTTAGGACGTGTGTGAAAATCTGATGATGTCTGATGAAGTAATATTTATGCAGAAATATAATTCTAAAGGGAAAATTCTAAAGGGTTCACAAACTTTCGGGCACCACTGTAACTACAAGTATACGTCTTTTCTTATACCTTCATGGCTAGTAGGACTCTTAACATGTCCCACTGTTTTTGCTCTGGATTACAAGAGCTATGGAATTGTGTTCATTTTAGATACATGACTTTGCGTTATCTCATTTTACATTTATAACCGTGATGCTGTTCACAGCTATTTGAATGGAGAAGTGTGTGAAAAAGACAGATCGCATGGCCTGTTTCATGGCCTGATTCAGGCTGATGTACCATTAGCTAGCTAATTGTATATCAATGACTGTGTGGTTTTCATTACAGTGAATGGCACACCTGAGGACATTAATATTCTGGAGGAGAAAGTGTAAACTTCCCCTGCAATTCCAAGGAGAGATAGCTTTAATGAAGGAGAGAGCAGATCGGACGCCCCCATGTTTGCCTTGGAGGGATATTCTCTGCTCTCATTTAAGCTCATTTATTACAAACATGAGAATGGCTTTGGGAAAGAGGGGCGTTTCTTATATTTAAAAGCTTAACTACTTTGCAAACAACTCTCCACAAGGGGGATGCAGAGAAGTTTCATAATAGAGAAATAAACAAAAAAAGGCGGCCACTTAATGTCCAAAAATAATAAGCTTCAACAGCAACAGCTGGTGGGAAGTGATTTTATATGTTTATTTATTTTATATGGACTGCTGTTATTACTATCTGTGAGGTAGTTCTTCATCTACAGTAGATGAAAGCATTTGGTGCTGCTGTCCATTGAGCATGCACCTTCACATGTTAGGTCTGTACTCCTCAACTGTGTACTCCCAGACCCACCAAACAACCAAGCACACCATTAATTTAATTACCCTATCATATTCAAAAATCTATTAATTCTCTCTGTACATTAATAAAATTTACAGAGTACATACAGGTCCTTCTTAAAAAATTTGCATATTGTGATAAAGTTAATTCTTTTCCGTAATGTAATGATAAAAATTAAACTTTCATATATTTTAGATTCATTGCACATCAAGTCTTTTATTGTTTTAATACTGATGATTTTGGCATACAGCTCATGAAAACCCAAAATTCCTATCCCACAAAATTAGCATATTTCATCCAACCAATAAAAGAAAAGTGTTTTTAATACAAAAAAAGTCAACCTTCAAATTATTATGTTTCAGTTATGCACTCACTCTTCATCTCCATAAAGCTCTTCAGCAGATGGAAGCATGAAGTGCTCCAAATCTCCTGATAGCTAGATGCATTGACCCTGCCCTTGATAAAACACAGTGGACCAACACCAGCAGCTGACATGGCACCCCAGACCATCACTGACTGTGGGTACTTGACACTGGACTTTTCAGACATTTTGGCATTTCCTTCTCCCCAGTCTTCCTCCAGACTCTGGCACCTTGAATTTCCGAATGACATGCAAAATTTGCTGTCATCCGAAAAAAGTACTTTGGACCACTGAGCAACAGTCCAGTGCTGCTTCTCTGTAGCCCAGGTCAGGCACTTCTTCTGCCGCTGTTTCTGGTTCAAAAGTGGCTTGGACCTGGGGAATGTGGCACCTGTAGCCCATTTCCTGGCACACGCCTGTGCACGGTGGCTCTGGATGTTTCTACTTCAGACAGGTCCCCCAAGGTCTGGAATCAGCCCTTCTCCACAATCCTCCTCAGGGGTCCGGTCACCTCTTCTCGTTGTGCAGCGTTTTCTGCCACACTTTTTCCTTCCCACAGACTTCCCACTGAGTGGTCCTTGATACAGCACTCTGGGAACAGCCTATTCGTTTCAGAAATTTCTTTCTGTGTCTTACCCATCTTGCTTGAGGGTGTCAATGATGGCCTTCTGAACAGCAATCAGGTCGGCAAGTCTTACCCATGATTGCGGTTTTTTTTTGAGTAATGAACCAGGCTGGGAGTTTTCAAAAAGCCTCAGGAATCTTTTGCAGGTGTTTTAGGGTTAATTCGTTGATTCAGATGATTAGGTTAATAGCTCGTTTAGAGAACCTTTTCATGATATGAAATGTAAATGTAAATATGCTAATTTTGTGAGAATTTTGGGTTTTCATGAGCTGTATGCCAAAATCATCAGTATTAAAACAATAAAAGACTTGAAATATTTCAGTTGGTGTGCAATGAATCTAAAATATATGAAAGTTTAATTTTTATCAATACATTACATTAAAAGAATTAACTTTATCACAATATGCTAATTTTTTGAGAAGAACCTCTATAAACCCTGTTCTGTATTCATCATCAATTTCAATACTTGAACTCTG
>JAJAGP010006301.1:15000-23048 GCA_025084515.1 Ancistrus triradiatus | reverse complement strand
CTGCAGGTCATTCATCAGGTCCCTCCGTGTAGTTCTGGGATTTTTGCTCACCGTTCTCATGATCATTTTGACCCAAGGGATGAGATCTTGCCTGGAGCCCCAGATCGAGGGAGATTATCTTGTATGTGTTCCATATTCTTACAATTGCTCCCACAGTTGATTTATTCACACCAACCTGCTTGCCTATTGTTGATTCACTCTTCCCAGCCTGCTGCAGGTCTACAATTCACTTCCTGGTGTCCTTCAGCAGCTCTTTGGTCTTGGCCATGGTTGAGTTTGAAGTCTGACTGTTTGAGGCTGTGGACAGGTGTCTTTTATACAGGTACCGAGGTCAAACAGGTGCCATTAATACAGGTAATGAGTGGAGGACAGAAGAGCTTCTTAAAGAAGTTGTTACAGGTCTGTGAGAGCCAGAAATCTTGCTTGTTTGTGGGTGACCAAATACTTATTTTCCAACATGATTTTACAATTAAATTCTTAAAAAATCCTACAATGTGATTTCCTGGATTTTTTTCTCATTGTGTCTCTCATAGTTGAAGTGTAGCTATGATGAAAATTACAGACCTCTCTCATCTTTCTAAGTAGGAGAACTGGCACAATCAGTGGCTGACTAAATACTTTTTTGCCCCACTGTAACAAAATACAGAATATAATAAATAAAATAAAGAATAATTAATAAAACAAAGAATATAATAAAATACATAATATAAAAGAGAAATAATCAATATAATACAATGGAGAGTATAATTAATAAAATAAAGAATACAATAAAATACAGAATATAAGAAATATAATCAAGAATCTATAAAGTAGAGAATGTAATAATTTAAATAAAGAATATAATAAAGGAAATAAAGAATATAATAAAATTGATCATTTCATGAATAAAATAAAGAATGAAATAAAACACAGAGTATACGACTTTAAATAAAGAATATAACAAAATAGAGAATATGAGAGAGTTTCTTTTTCATTAAACAGAGTTACTGTAGGACCTCATGCCCCCCAGCAGTTATGGCATCCTCAGGTAATAGGAGGAGAACTGGAACTGGTACTGGGAAGAATCACTTCAAAAGGTTCCAAACCTTTTACACAATTATGTGCATGATTTTTTTAATGCTGTAAACAGGTGTATAGGTGGTGTGGGCGTGGCCTGGACTGGCACAGTATTATCCAGCTGGAAAAGTTTTTATGAAAGTGGCAGGACCGAGTTGATCATCTTTAAGTTTGTTCCTTTGTGCAGCTTGTGCCTGTGAACAAACATAATAATCACAGGTGATGGTGTTTAAGTAAGGTGCACACACACACACACACACACACACACACACACACACACACACACACACACACACACACACACACACACACACACACATCTGCATCAGAGACTGTTTACACTCCATAATGATGAAGAAAAGCTCAACTGGGGGGTTTAAAATGTAAAATCCTGCTCTAAAATATAAACAGATGAAAAGGGAGCGTGGTTAAGCCGTGAGTGTTAATTAGGAGGCGTTAGGAGATGGCGGGCGTGGTGCTGATGTTACTTTTGGCACTCCGGACGAAGCTGAAGAGCTTTTAACAAAGACGACTCGGCCTAATGGCTCCCGGACCTCCTCTGTCGGCGCGTAGAGGGGAACGTTAGCGTAACATGCACTTCCAGGTGGCATCTGGCACCCGCAGCCCTGCCAGCAGCGCATCGCCCAGATGGTGATTTAAAAACCTGGCTAATTATTTCCACACAAAACTCTGAAACTACCTCACAGCATCATTTCATTTTTCCTTACTACAAGATTGATGACCAGTTCAAGTCCTGGCGCTGCCCTATCACCAACCCGGACCGGGCATCACACGGCCATGGATTGCCTTTGCCCTACCAGTCCTGGCCTTACATGGTATGCTTACGTCTGCACTCTCGTGTTTTCTGGGCTAGGAAAGCATGTTACGTGATCTCTGCATATTAGATCAACTTTTTAAATATAAAATCTTAGGATGGCATGATTTCAGGACTGCAGGATCCAGATATTTTTAGACACATAACTAAAGGATTTGTTGAGCCTGAACACAAACATTGCTGGGAATAAAACCCTCTCTGTGCTAAACGTCTACCGTTTTGTCCAGAGAGACGCCGGCTAAATAATGAGCCAATAAAGCGGAGGAAACGGCGTCTATCAGCAGCAGGCAATAAGCCCTCGGTCCGCCTGATCCCCCCCTCCTGAGGGCTCGGGCCAGTCTGGCTCATAATCAGGGTCACTTATGGAGTCGGAGCTAACGGCCCGCTCAGGACAGGGTGCATCAGTTAGAATCGGAACGAGCCGGAAGGACAGCAAAGGTCCTGCTGCAGTGGAGGGTTGTTATGGAGGCTCCATGTATTCGGTGATTTGGATTAGACGTCCTGTCTGCCTTATGAAACCCGAGACAAGGAGCCAGAGGATCTAACCTAACAAATACACCGAAAATATTCAGACAAATAACACCGCCACATCAATATCAATACTTATATATAGCATTACATCATAACCACACCCCCTCTAAAACATTACATCATAACCACACCCCCTCTAATACATTACATCATAACCACACCCCCTCTAAAACATTACATCATAACCACACCCCCTCTAATACATTACATCATAACCACACCCCCTCTAAAACATTACAGTTATGATGTAATGTGTTGGAGGTTTGTGGTTATGATGTAATGTACATCATAACTAAGTGAGTAATAATAGTAATAATAATAATACTAACAATGATATTAATAATAATAATAATAATAATAATAATAATTAAATGGTAATATAGCAATAATAGTAATAATAGTAAGAAGAAGAAGAAGAAGATTAGTAATATAACAATAGTAATAATAAAAATAATAATGAAAATAAAAATAGTAATAATAATAATAAGAAGAAGAAATGTTAATAATAATAATAATAATAATAATAATAGTATTAATATTATTAATAATAATAATAATAATAATAGCAATAATAATAATAGTAATAATAATACCAATACTACTACTGCTACTACTACTACTACTAGTACTAATAATAATAATAATAGTAATCATAATAATAATAATAAATATTGACAATAATAATAATAATAATAATAATAATAATAATAAGAAGAAGAAGAAGAAGAAGAAGAAGAATAGCAATAATAATAATAACAATAATAATAATAATAATAATAATAATAATAATAATAATAACACAGCAGGGCAGTGTGAGCTCCGGCTCAGTTTCTGGAAGGCCATAAATCAGGCTGCTGACGCTGAGCTCGTGTTCCTGTCAGTCCTCCAGCATTTCCCATAGATCAGTCCGTCTCCATCCTGCTCGCCGTCAATCAACCCCGTCTGCATCAAAACCCAGAGCGGCACGAGAGAGCAGATTCACTCCGGGCTTTTTATAAACCCACAGAATCATCTGAGCTTCTCTTCCAGCTAAGGGGAGCACAGTGTATCAGTTCCTCCTGCGCTCTGCTCTGTTAGCTCACTCACACTGCTAACGCCGCCATAAAGGGATTATACACGCGTACTGTTACGTATCGGGAGAAGGAAATGTTCATGCTTTATTACAGACTAATTACAGATTAACCAACACAGCTGCAGTCCCAGGCTGTAAGAAAGTTCAAATAATAGATGTGTTACAGATATGAAGTGCACATGAAGACACAGTTAAACCCTCCACCAGGGGGAGCCACAATTCGAACCCTGATCCATTGATTCTCATAGGGCTCTGTAGCTGTTTAACGATGGGTCCTCAGAGGATACTCTCCAATATTTGGACCTGACTCTATGAGGAACATTTGTTCTGTATGAGTTAACGCGTTAATAAAGTACTAGCGTCGTTAAACATCGGTTCCACGCTGTGCTGGGTGTTAATGATTATCCAAAAACACGAGCTGAACCCAGCAAACCAGCCGCCATAAAGCCATAAAACAGACCCTCAGTTCGAAGTGTGCACTCGCTCCCTAAAGACGGGCCTCCATCTGCTTCGGGGACCAGCAGAACAGGCAGCAGGACTTACAACCCCAAATCAGAAAAAGTTGGGACGGTATGGAAAATGCAAATAAAAAAATATTTGCAGTGTGCCTTACGTTTCCTTTGAATTTTATTTCACTGCTTTGTTTCACTTTTTTCTCTCTAATAAACATCCATTCCTGCATTTCAGGATTGTAACACATTCCAAAAAAAGCTGGGACAGGGCAATTTAGGGCTAATAATGAGATAAACAAAAATAAAACTAAATAATGATGTGATTTCAAACAGGTGATTATAATCATGATTTGGTATAAAAAAAAGCAGTATCTAAGAAAAAGTCTTTGATGAGTAAAAATGATCACAAAATATGTAAGAAAATGATTAAAATGTTTAAAAACAATGTGCCTCAAAGAAAGATTGGAGGGATTTCCATATTTCAGTCCTTTTTCAGAACTTTTTCTGATTCGACTTGTTGAAAAATCCATTGAGGTCACTGATAAAGATGTCGCCTTGAAGGCAGCTTATGTTGCTCTAAAATTTCAGTGTACTTTTCTGCATTAATGCTGCATCACAGAAGTGGAAATGATCTTTGATGTCGCTTCTGGACATGGTTATAACATAAGGCTTCTTTTTAGCACAGTAACGTTTTAAGTGGCATTTGTGAATGTAACTGTATTGTAAATGCGGGGTTATTCAAAGTGCAAAAAGGAAAGAAGCAACAAAAGAAAGAAAGGAAGAAAGAAAGAAAAATATGCAGAAGGACATAAGAAAGGGAAGAAACGATGAAAGTTACCAAAGACAGAAAGAAAATGATGCAAAAGTCTGGAAGAATATAAAGCTAAGGGAAAGAAAGAGAAAACAATCAAAGAAAGAAAGAACGAATGAAAGCAGTGGAAGGATATAAAGTTATCTGTAAAGAGTGGAAAACAATCTTTGTCGGGGATCCTAACATCATTGTACTGCTAGTTAATGCTGACTGATGTCGGCGCTCGGTGCAGGAACGGGTTTGAGCGGCTCCGAGGGTTAATGAGCTCACTACACCTGCAGCAAATCAAACTCTGGCCATCGACGTCCGCGCAGGTCACGACCTGGAAATGATGGCTCGTTTGGGCTCGTGAGGGGGCGGCCCGGCGCACGCCGACCAGGCTGAAACGCGTCATTATTGAGATGTAAGTGACGATCGGCGCCGACGCCCCCCGCAGAGACGATAAAGCCCCGGGGCAGGAAGAAATTACTTATTGATTTCTAGTTAACGGTATGAACGATGGATCTGATCTGAACATCCATCCGTTCCTGCATTTCAGATCTGCAACACATTCCAAAAACAAGTTGGGACGAGCGATTTAGGGCTAGTAATGAGAGAAAAAACTTTATAAAACCTTTATCGAAGCTCTACAGTACAGAGTTACATTCACAGATACCACTTAAAACGTTACTGTGCTAAAAAGAAGCCTTATGCTATAACCATGTCCAGAAGGGGCGTCGGCTTCTCTGGGCTCGGAGGATCTGGGATGGACCATCATACAGTGGGAACGGGGATTGTGCTCAGACCCATCAGTATCACAGATCTTTTTTTCCGTAAATTAATGAACATTGTGGAACACTCTGGAGCAAAGACGAAAAGGAGTTTGATCTTAATTTGATCTACTACTAATAACATTTAATTTATAGTATTAGTATTACTTGTGCTCCTGCTCTGTAAGGGCTGCATCCGATTTGCCTTCTTTGTGAGAAAGTGTCTCTGTTTCTCGCTATTGATCGGATGAATGCTCTTTGAGATGTGTATCTCTTTTGTGTGTGTGTGTGTGTGTGTGTGTGTTGGTTTGTGTGTGTGTGTGTTGGTTTGTGTCCTGACCTTGCGCTGCTCTGTTAATGACTGCAGAGGAGAACTCTCAGTTGATTCCCAAACCCTAGCACATTTAGAAACCACATATTGCAGATCCATTAACAGAAATACTTAGTGTACCAAAAGTACGCGGACACCTAACCATCTTATCTCTGTCACAGCCTACACTAGACATTGGACGTAGATTCACATCAACTAATTGATATTGCACTGAGGTCTGTGATAAAGTTCCGGATTGCAGTCGGGGCTCCGATTCATCCCAAAGCTGCTGGGCGGGGAGTTTAGATGGAGACTTTAGATGATGTATTTGTGGAGCGTACTGTTGTGTCACTCAGGTGGCGCTGTGGTCTAACACGCTTGCTCTCCCTTGCTGAGGCACGGGTTTGAGTCCCGGCAGTGCCGACTGGCCGAGGCGGTCATGCCTGACCCACCAATTTCATGCCTACACTTCAACACTCTCAAACTGGGGCACTTTATGAAGAGAACATGCAAATCTGACCAGGATGCAAACGTTTATTCCTTTGTTGTTCATCTGTCACTGCCAGTCAGTCCAATGGTGGTGCCAATACTAAGCGGTACAGCACAGACCTCGAAACTCGATCCATGAAGTCGGCTGATTTGGGGTTATTTTCTGGTCGCTCTCCAGGATAAAGCCCTCACTCAGGACGGATGAGCGATGGCATCAGGGATTATTGGCATGTGCCCGTAGCGGAGCTGGCGGTATTTGATGGCTTTTTTAGCACTAAGTGATTTACGGGCGCCTTTATTAGCGCCGGGTCGAGAGGTCAGCGCAGGGAAGGGTTTAAAATGAGGTGTTCTGGTCTCTACAGACACATCTGCACCAAATCCGATTTCCTCCATTACACCAATTATCAGTCTCAGGGGGCTCGGGCGATGCCCCGATCAACACAGAACCGGATTAGGACACGAAATAAGGAGCTAAAAATAAAACAACGTTGTGAAAGAATGGGTCATTCTAAAGAGCAGACTAAAGCTGAGCGTTTTACTGTCAGACCATATAAAGTTACAGGGCCGGCCCACCCAGTGCTGAGGGTTTGGTGAGTCTGGGTTTGATGAGTCCAGATTTGGTGAGTCTGGGTTTGGGTTAGTCTGGGTTTTGGTGAGTCTGGGTTTGGTGAGTCTGGGTTTGGTGAGTCTGGGTTTGATGAGTCTGGGTTTTGGTGAGTCTAGGTTTTGGTGAGTCTGGGTTTGGTGAGTCTGGATTTGATGAGTCTGGGTTTGATGAGTCCGGATTTGGTGAGTCTGGGTTTTGGTGAGTCTGGGTTTGGTGAGTTTGGGTTTGGTGAGTTGGTGTTTAGTGAGTTTGAGTTTTGGTGAGTTTGGGTTTGGTGAGTTTGGGTTTTGGTGAGTCCGAGTTTGGTGAGTTTGGGTTTTAGTGAGTCTAGGTTTTGGTGAGTTTGGGTTTTTGTGAGTTTGGGTTTTGGTGAGTCTGGGTTTTGGTGAGTGTGGGTTTGGTGAGTCTGGGTTTGATGAGTCTGGGTTTGATGAGTCTGGGTCTGGTGAATCTGGGCCTTTCCAGATAATGCCTATGGATTTAGCATAAAAGCTAGATCTAATGTGGAGGTGTCCCAATGCATTTGTTCCCAAACTCAGTGCGGTAGCGACTCAGTGGTTTGCTTATTATTGAAGGAACGTACTGTAGATGGAAAGTCAGACCTGAAAGGGGGACCTGAAGATGAAGAAGAACATGATGAAGGATTTATTGAGTGTTTTTTAAACATTAATGACAGCTCAGGTCACTTTAGGGCAGACATCCCATCTGCTGCATTCAATTAATCAGGACGTAGGACTCTCTGAACAAGAAGTTTCTGACGTTATGAAATATTTCTCGGTCCTTAATGTTCCCATTAAGCGCTCGAGCTCGGGTCCAGATGCTGGACTGTCAGGGCTTATGAAGATCCCGAACAGAAAAATCGTCTCTTAAAAGAGAGAACCAGTTCCGCCAGCTCATTTGTTTAAATGTTTAATTTAGGGGTGGAATTAAACAACTGCGCTGGCTGATTTGAAAGCGGCACTGTCGCAGTGGGCCGGAGACTTTTAGGAATGCCCCAAGTTTGATCATTCCCTAAACAAACACTTCTTTCCTCCCCGAGCTCAAGCTCACGGTTCTTGGGGTGTCCGGCATCCATCATCATCTCAGTGGTAACGAGATCAGAGTGTGTGTTACAGCATGATTCCTATAGCCGCCTA
>JAJAGP010006301.1:0-10000 GCA_025084515.1 Ancistrus triradiatus | reverse complement strand
TTGAACAAAGACATTGTCATGACTACTGCATGGGAAATGACGGGGCTTATACATTTTCTGTGAATAAACTTTTAATTATTTTTTTACTAGATTTCATGTCATGTTAAACACAACACGGCTATATAATACTAAACATAAAATACTACGTAATTAAAACACCATGTATATAAATGAAATATTATATACATTTAGTATTAAATAAATACATTCAATAAAAAGAAAACGCTATATAAATAAAATACAATAAAGATTAAATACTATATAAACTAAATATATACAAATAATATAGTATATAAATAAAATACCACACAAACTAAACACCACATAATTTCAATATTATTTAAAATATAAATATTATAAGCTATAACTAGCTAGTATATAAGTAAAATGCAATATAATTAAAATATTATACTATATAAATAAAATATTTTCTAAGTTAATTGCTGTATACAATATGATATAAATAAAATACAATATCAATTAAATACTATACAAGTTAAATATTATATAAATTAAATTCTATGTATACTAAATAAATTTAAAATACATTTAATATTACCTAAATAATATATAAATAAAACACTATATAAACTAACTACTATATAAATAAAACACCCTATATAAATGAACTATTATATAAGGTAAAATATCATATAAACTAGCTAGTATACAAATAAAACACAATATAAATTCAGTAGTGCTATATAAATACAATATAAATAAAATACTGTTTACGTTGTATATTACAAAAATACAGAATTTAAATATTATATCATTAAAGTGCTATATAAATAACGTGACTGTGAATTAAATACTGTACATGTCCAATATAATACAAATAAAATACTATATAAGTTAAATACAACAAAGTACTACATGCATACTAAATAGTATATAAATAAAATACAAATGCTATACAAGTAAAATTCTATAGAATTTAAATATCATATAAATGAAATGTTATATAAAATAATCTCACTGTAAATTAAATACTGTACCAGTTAAATACTGTACAATAAGATGCTATATAAGTACTATATAAACTAAATACTACATAAGTTAAATAATATATAAATAATATGCTATATAAATGAAATATACTGCTCAAGAAAATAAAGGGAACACTTGGAGTTATATTGAGTTGTTTAAGTGTTCCCTTTATTTTTTTGAGCAGTGTACTTTATATTAATTACATACTATATAAATGAAATACTGAGAGACAGTCTGTGATAACGGACTCTATAGGAAATGAATACCATTAGTTATTCCAATGAATTAATTATAACATTCATACAGTTCAATCACTTTTATTTTTTATCCTAACTCTGATCCTCTGGACTCCCAGTCCTCTCTGTTTAATCTCTGTAATTGCAGTGTGCAGTGAGTCACACCCAGGGTGTGTGTGTGTGTGTGTCTGTGTGTGTTTGTGATTTGGTATGTGCCCCCACCCCAGCTCTCGCTGTCCTTTATAGCTGCGAGAGCCAGTGCGAGAGAGAGAGAGAGAGAGAGAGAGAGAGAGAGAGAGATCTATAATTCATACTTGAGCTTAGTGGTTGAGAAAGTGCAGCACGCTGGAGTTCAGCCTTTATTTGCCGATTCTTCTCTTCACACACACACACACACACACACACACACACACACACACACACACACACACACACACACAGTGTGTCCAGTTTGATCTCTTCAGTAAAACACTGATTTTGTTCCTGATGTTATCACTGAGCTGTAATATTGTTAAAGGGTTTTTTTTGTTTGTCTTTTTTGTTTGTTTGTTTGTTTGCTTTTCCATTTATGGACACAAATTTGTAAAATATAGATGAGAATTTTTTAAACTCTTTTTTAACCTTCTTAATTCATGTAAAAATGTTGAATCCAAAGGTCAGTAAATTATGTTTTAAAACTATAATGTGATGTAATGAATCAGAATTTTGAGCTAAGTTTTACTTTCAAATAAGTTTTGACTTATCTTGTTTTATTTTTGATCTGATTATCCTGTAAAACTTTACTTTTCATACTGAAATTTAATTTTATCATAAGGTCTTAACTTTGCTAAATTTTTTATTTACCATATTTGTACTAGTCATAATTAAGTTTTTTTTTCTTTTACTTTTAAGATAAAAGTTCTAAATGTAGGCAATAAGTCCAATTGATGAAATGTTGAACTCAAGCACACATCAACTTATAAACACATTCAGCATAAGAAATAACAAAGTGTGGCACCTTATTGCACAGACTAACATTAAACAAACACCCAAGGAGGTTGGGTCCCTTTTTGAGTCTTGGTCCTCCCAAGGTTTCTTCCTAGAACTAGGGAGTTTTTCCTTGCCACTGTTGCCCTAGGCTTGCTCAATTTGGGATTGGACGTAGTTATTAGGAGATAATCTAAACCTGTAAAGTTGCTTTGAGACAATGCTCCATTGTAAAAAGCGCTATATAAATAAATATATATTTAAGGCTTTAAACAAAGGCTGTGCTTATTCATTATAATGTAGGTCCATTTGTTTACTAATTAAAATAAATATTTATACCAAAAATAAAACTAAAGAATTCTTAATGGAAAATATCAGGACATCTGTCCATGAACTGAATCTCAAGACAAGGTGGGTCATGCAGCAAGACACCGACCCTAAGCACACAAGCCGGTCAAAATTTCAAGATAAGATTATTAGATCAAAATTTTTTACTTATTTATTTTTGTTCTTTAAACCTTTTTTTTTATATATTCAATTTTTTGAATTGTCTCAAACCTTAAAGTATCTAAAATCATTCATATACTGATTAAACTCTTGATTATAAATTGTTGTCTTTTTCCATTTTATTACCTGAAATTATTTATTAAAATATATCAAATTTGTTTTGTTTTGTTTTAATATTTATCAACTTAAAGTCTGACTTATTATCAAAATTTCTTTTTAAAAATACTTCAATTTAGTATTTTGCTAAAATGTTTTCTTCTTAATGTTTTGTTTATTGTCTAAATTATTTACTTAAAAAATTTTACTTATTCTTAAGGCTGCTGTTTTGAACTTTTTACCTAGAACTGTGGACTCAAAGTATTTTTTAAGAAATATATATAAAATGGTAGTGTTGAGAATCAGTTATTAATGATTAGAAAATGAAATTGGAAAATGAAAATTATGTTTTAATTAAGTTGGTTTCTTTGACTTATTATCTACAAAGGGAGGAATATGGAGTCAGATTCTGATACTTTTATCTGAATTTAGCTTTTTCGTTTGTTACCTCACAATGTTAGCGTATCATCTCTGTAAGTTCTGACTTAATATCTAAGAAATGTTTACGTTATTCCCAGGTTTACTTACTTTTCACAAATTTCTACTTGATAAATGTTAGCTAATTTTCAAAACTTGACTTATTAACTACAATTGTTATTAATGCGATATTGTAATCTAAAGAATTACCCGATAAAGAGTAATTCTTATAAATAAAGAGTAAGAGTTAGTTTTCAACTTGATGTTGGTTAAGTAAATTACGTAAGCATTGAAATAGGTTTGACCAATTTTGAGATTTTGACTCTTTAGATTGAAAATTTAAGTTCACTTTGTTATATTAAACTTATGTCTTAGAACTTCTTATCTAAGTGGGTGGCTTGAAAGTTTTGAACCCTTGAATTTTCTAATTTCCGCATAAATAGGACTAAAACATCAGCAATTTTCACACAAGTCCTAAAGTAAAATAAAGAGAACCCATTACACAAATTAGACAAAAATAGTATACTTGGGTCATTTATTTTATTGAAGAAATGATCCACTGATTACATATTAGTGAGTGGGCAAAAGTATGGTGAGCCTCATGATTAGCAGTTAATCGGAAGGTTGAAAGTAGAGTCGGTGGTTTCAATCAATGGGATCCCAATTCAGGTGTGAGGGGCACCCTGTTTATATTTAAGAAAACAGGGATCTATCATATCCTGCTCGTCACAGCACATGTTTTGGGAAGGTATCATGGCATGTACAGGAGATTTCTGAGGAGCTCAGAGAAAGAGCTGTTGATGCTCCTATGCTGGAAAGTTTCAAAAACGATCTCTAAAGAGTTTTGGACTCACCATCCACAGTCAGACAGGTTGTTGTACAATGGAGAAAAATTCCAGACCATTATTACCCTCCCCATGAGTGTCAACCAACAAAGATCAATTTTCATATTTTTGTCTTACTTTGCAATTTTTAACCTGTGTGGGGGGGTTTTTTTTTTTCTGAATGTTTGACTTTTACAAAGGAACCCTGGGTAACTTGTAAGCAATAAGGTCTCTCTAATATATATATATATATTATATATATACTTTTCTTTTATTTGGGGGGGTGTATTTCCTTAGGGATACAGCTCAGATCGATAACATATCCGGAGCGAGTGTCTGCTGAACTGACTAAATGTTATATATAATAAACTTGCTAATAACTGAGGTCTCTCTCTTTATTAGAACCAGGTCCTTTATTAGAGGACAGAGAGCTTCTGCAGTTTTTTTATGAGCCTCCGAACACTGACACAGCCGAGAACAGGCTAATTACTCACCAGCTAATTAGCTCAGACTTAACGAGCTCTACATCACACTCACAGGCTGCAGGATCCAGGTCCAGCCGAGCAGGAGAGTCTGATTTCAGATCAGTTAATAAGCAGCTGGAATTACTGCAATCATTCAAAGGATTCAATGAGGTGAAACAACAGTGTATCGTAAGGTAGAGTTAGGCAAAAGTTTGTGCACCCTGGGAAATTAGGAGCTGCACAAAACAGAGCTGATACAAAGTAATAGCAAGGCAATAAGAATTTAGAATAAGAGTGACCAGTCTCAGAATCTCAGAACCTCAGCCATAAAGACTTATGGATGCTTAAATGTTACCCCTGTCTTGGTACCATCCCTGATCAATACCCTCCTGGCTCGATCATCCGGTTTGGAGCGACAGCTCGATTTAGACGAGGTGCGGGCGGTGCCGGACTTCTTAATAACGCTCTGAAGGTAGCTCTGAGGGACAGTTACAGCCTCTCAAAAGCAGCTCCATAACCATGGTGGATTCTGTGTTAACATGAACTGCTAGTGATGGAATCATCAAGGGACGGCCGCCCTTATTCCGAACTAATCAATAACCCTACAGTTAAGGTCAGGTCAGTGCCAGTTAGCCTGCTGTGTAGTCTGGAAGGAGATTGGTCATACCGGAGCAAGTTTGTAATCGTTACTGAAAAGGAACTGATCATTTATTCAAAGCAACTAATGTGGAATAATTCATATTACATAGGAACGCTCTAAGGATCTGTAACTGCTAGAGGATTGTTTATTATTATTATTATTATTATTATTATTATTATTATTATATATTGTTATATAAGCCCCACACTGTTCCTGTAGGAACACAGTGATGGTACACATCTTCTAAGAGAGCTACTTGAGAAAAATGATTCATGATGAAGCTAGATTTGTATAAAATATTTAATAATTACCACTAAACTGCGTTTAAATAATTGTTGTACCTGAAGAAGATTCATTATACTAGAGAGAACTCCACTGATTCAACTGATTCACTCAATGAGAGCCGAGGAAATCTGAGTCATCTGTTCAAATCTGATCCAAACACTGTCTGTCTGATTGAGATAGCAGATATAAGGAGAGACCAAACGGCTCACTTATTTTAACACGGATCGGCTAAATGGGACAGGTCTGATTTTGGATACAACTAACTGTTGGATAAAACTAGATTGAAACACTGTTCAGGTAAGAGAGGAGGAAATCTGAGTCATGAGCAAATGATTCAGTGATTCAAACACTGACACACTTAATAAAAGAGGAGCAAACCTGATGATGGACAAATGATTCACTGCAGCCAAACAACCCCTGATCCAAAACCACTCACTGATTAAGAGAAAATTATTATGATTATTATTGTTCTTCTTTCTCATTTATGTATTTATCTATTTATTTACTTTAATGTATTTATCTAAATATAAATCCAGGGACCCTGGCTTCCAATGCTGCTGTAACACTGCCTCTTAGTGAAGACCACAAATGCTTTGGAAAATAATATTAAGTAAACACACACACACACACACACACACACACACACACACACACACACACACACACACACACACAGCACCATCTGCCCTGCATCTAGCACACTGACCACACAATCAATGTATGGATCCTGCCACCTACTGTCAATACTGAAAATGACATCTATAAGCCATTAAGTGAAAAGCGATGGGTGATTGATCATCTGCACACACACACACACACACACACACACACACACACACACACACACACAGTGTATAATAAACACAGATTCACAAACTTTCTCTCACCTGGACTTTGACTGGTTAGGGTCTCTGTCTCTAATCAGTTGTCTGTGAGAGCTCATGACCCTCAGCAGGAGAATATAAAATCAAATAAGTAAAGAAACAAATAAATAATAAATAATACAGCTCATTACACACACAGCTGCTGAGTTCTTCTTATAAGTACATATTATAATTAATTATTTTATACAGAATAGAATGGATTTACAAACACTTCATAATAAATAATTTATTAAATTGAAATTTCAAAAAGGTTTTGTTATTATTACATTTTATTGCAGCTCATTTCACTCTGTTTTTTTTTAATCTTTTTAGTCCTTTTTAAATATTTTATTTTTAGTTTACTTTTTGTTATTCATTTAATCTCAAATTATTTATTTATTTCAGTTTTATTTATTTTGGTTTTCATTTCTATTTTAATTATTTGTTTATTTGTGTTAACTTTTAAATAAAAGTAACTTTTTTTACTTTTATGGATGTTCCATCAGGGTTTAATCTTTTTAAATATAAATAGCTTTTTCTATATATTTTTGATATTTTTTCCTGTTATTTAATTATTTAATTCTTATGTATTTGTTTAATACTTATTCTTATTTAATTCTATTTTTCCCTGATTATTTTTTCAGTACATATTTTACTTTTTATCTTCAATATATTAATTGTTTTGGTTTAATTGTTATATGTATTTACTATTAATATTGTTTCAATACTATTTATACTTGTTTCAATAATTTAAAAATAATTTATACATCCTTTTACTTTTTTTAAGGTTGCCTTTTATATACTTTTTTAAATCTGTGTTTATCTCTCTTTTTTCTGTTTTTTTTTTAACTTTTATGCAATCTGTTTAATCAGTTATTATTTCTTTATTTCTTAATAGTTTTTACTTTATTTCTTTTTCACTTTTATATATTTATAATGTTTCTATTGTATCATTGCAATAATTTGTAATCTTTATAATATTATTCTAAAGTTTAATTTTAATATAGAATAATAAAGTTCTCTCAGAGTACTGTAATGGCAGTAATATAAACTCCCTCTACTGGACCTCGCCTGTCATTGCAGGTATATTAAGAAGGACACTAATTACTGCACTACAGTACAGATTTGTGCTGCAATCCCGTGCATTGTGAAGTGTATGCTATTGCACACACACACACACACACACACACACACACACACACACACACACACAGTTCATTAGCGGTGCAGCAGACAGCCTGTTATTGATAGATTCGGTAGAGCTCTGCTCTATCTCAGGTTCAGACGGTTTTTGATTTTTAAAAATCTCGATATTGCTAACGAAGCAGCGAGTGTGTTTCTGATCAATTGATCTGATCGGCTAAAGGCTCACTCTTTTGGACCCGTCGGCTGCTTCTGGACGAGAGAGCTGCTGTGTGTCCACTGATAAGTGGTCTTGTTTGGAGGAGATAAAACACACACAGGGTTTCCTGAAGCTTGTTCTTATGATCTCTGTATGATCTGTTCCCGAGTGATTTAATGTATCAGCTGTGATTTCGTTCCGTTCTTCCTGCAAACACGTCTTCAGCTGTGGAACAGTGTGCACCCCAACTCTCCTACGTCTCTGCTTCCTGACTGTCCAGGAAAGTCCTGCCAGTCTAACGTTATGTCTGTGTGAGCTTACGCTGTTTGTAACGGGCCTAGAACAGCAGGGCTTAAGGCTGAACGAGGGGCCCTGTCGGAGGAATACAGGCGGGTGAGACATGAGGGATGCGAGAGGTGCGATAGGGTGAGGAAGGCGATGAGGAGGAGGAGGAAGAGTTAGAGTGGGATTATCAGCAGACGGAGGGATTTGTCTCTGTTAGAGGGATTCACGGCTTCTTTATTAAACCCATTTATCACACGCTGAATATTCACTTTAATGGCTTTCAGCCTAATTACACGCCTCCGTCAACACGTCACATGACCCGCCGTCCAGCGCGAGAGCCAGAGAGAGCGCGAGAGAGAGAAAGTAGTGTAGAGCTTTATCTGCCATTACTTCCTCACTCCAGCTTTTTCTTTATTCTTCTTCATTATCCTTTTTATTTATCAAATCAATAAACCTTTGCACTGCATAAGCTTCGGGTCATGACTTAGCAACAGTTTGGCACCCCTGGTCTGATGCCCTGGCACTGCCAACCTCTGTAGTGTAACATAATTAAGCATTAAAACAACTTCCGATGTTGATGCCCACATCAAGAGGGCTCATATGGTAAACCCAACACCTGGCTTTGAGTGCCAGATTTAACTTCTGGATAGGTTGGGCTGTGTGTGAGGGAGGGGAATCTGGTCAGGGGATCATCCATAATCACTGCAGCAGCCTGACCTGGCACCTCATCTGGACCGTGTTTCATTTGCCCGTGTTCTCCATGAAATAGGTGACCTGGGGTGCCAAGACCTTTGAAGAAAACTGCAGCTGGTAATAAATCTGTATTGTGTTGATGGCTGTAGTGTGTGTGTGTGTGTGTGTGTGTGTGTGTGTATGTGTGTGTGTGTGTGTGTGTGTGTGTGTGAGCTGCAACACTAAAACCAAACACAAACATTTCAGTCTGCACCAATCTGCCATCCTAAACGTTATCCTGCTGATTAGTGCACTTTTCTTTCTGCGTGTGTGTGTGTGTGTGTGTGTGTGTGTGTGTGTGTGTGTGTGTGTGTGTTCTCATCGGTCACACAGTTTAAAGAGGCACGCCGCACAGGAAGCGGCCAAATTGGACACAGAAGAAATTCCCCGGACGATGAAATTGTGCTGAGCAGCGACGGAAACGTTTGGCTTCTTCTGCTCGGGTCTGAAGGTCCGTCCATCAAAAGGAGGAAAAGAAAAAAGCGAGGAAATAAAGAGAAAAACAAAACAAAAAACCCTCCCGAAGAGATAGAAAAACAGAGAGAAAATAAAGATAAAAACTAAAAAACAAAACAATAACAAAAAGAGGAGATTAAAAGAAAATGAAGACATAAAAAGGAAAGAAAATAAAGACAAAAACTAAACAATGAAATGAACAAAGAAAGGAAATAAAGACGAAAACTAAAAAAATTAGAGATTAAAAAACAGGTAATGAAGATAAAACTAAAAACAAAGAAATAAACAAAAAGAGGAAATAAAGATAAAAACAAGAAACAAAGACAAACGGAGAGAAAATAAAAATAAAAACTAAACAATGTAATTAAAAAGAGAAAAGTGTGTGAGTGTATGTATCTGTGTTAGTGTCGGTGCCCTACGATGGTGCCCTGCTCCATCAAACCCCTTCCCCTTAAAGCTCCGTGGGTCAGCATGAGACGGGCCTGCGGGGAATCCGAGCCTCAGAGCCTGCCTGGATGGAACGATCACAGAATAAATAACATCATATCTACAGACCTTCAATCTGATCAGAGATTTGGATGGACAAGATAGGAAGCAAGAAAGAGAAAAAAGAGAGGGATATAAACAGAAATGAAAGAAAAGGTTTAGACATATTGAAATAATTTTAATTTAAAAAAGTAGTAGTGGGATGGAAACAAGAAGATAAACAAGAGAAATAAAGAAACAGTAAATAAAAAAATAATTACATATTATGTAGAAAAGGAACAGAAGTGGAAATGAAAAGCAATGGTGAGGAGAGAAAATGGAACTGAAAAGGAACTAAAACAATTTTATTCCTTTATTTAAAAACATAAAGGAAGGAAAAAGAACAGGAGAGAAAAAATAAATCATTAGAAA